>KN515556.1:0-60571 GCA_000787155.1 Scartelaos histophorus
CCAACTCTTTTCCTGTATATTATAATCCCCAAAAATGTCACAGCCTAATAGCAGAAATATTTCCACAACCTTCGTTAAGACGCGGGGCTCAGTCTTCGTAAATCCAATCCTATCCCGACGGGAGGAATGCAACATGGCATAAAGAAAGGCCTTGAAAAGTAACCAGGGCACAAGTGTAGAGTCCAAACAACACCCACATCCGCTATAAACTACTCCAGGTCGGGGGAAAACCGGAAGTTTTGCAACAGTCTCTCCATATATTGATTATTAATGTATATATTTTTTATGTATTTATGTATTTAGTTTGGGCAAGTAAGCATTTTGTGTTCTTTGACAATGGAACATATTATTATCCATATTGACATTTGTGCAATCATAACCACAGAGACAGAAACAGCAAAAACGAATCCCACCCCCCTTTTCTAATTTACAAGTCAGCAAAATTAGTCACTGCTCTATCTTAGTAATCTATCTATCATCATATGACAATAACACAAAAGCACTACAGAAGGAAGTACTGTTCTAATATCTATACTGTGACCAGACCATATGTTTGTATCCAGACAGTTTCAAAGTTTTACACCACATATAGACACACAAAAACTTTTATGGCTACATTGAACACAGGGTAATTAGAAATCTCCATATCCTCTAAAATTATGAGTTCTCTCTCTCATTTGAACAAGCTTTCTAGAATACTTGGTAGTTATTTTGGAATGCTTTAAATAAATTGATCAGTGTATTATATTTTACAAGGTCAGGAAACTTTAGGAGCTTCGACTGAATAAAAAGGGTGTGTTCTAAAAATCTTTCTGGATATTCACAATGCTTTTTTCTGCAACAAAAACAATGGATGAAGTGTACATTTGTGTTAGGTTTATGTTCACCTAAACATTGTAAAAATATAAGAAGAAAGACTAGAGATTAATATTATTTTACTCGCGAGGAGAACGAACAGAGACAGTTACTTCAGGTACAACCCTTATTTAGGAAGGTCCCTAGTTACAAGGAAAGAAAACTTCTACGGGGATGGGGGGAAATCACATGGGGTAAAACACATAATTAGTCTAACAATTTGTTACTCAACACTACAACACAATACGAGAAGTAAGGGACAAACAATGAACAGTATATCGTACGAAGAGCATTTTGATTAAGGTAATATTTCACTTATAGCAAAACGTTCCGAATTTTTTGTTTTTATGTCTAAGGTGAGCTTTCCAAACTGTTTAACTGTTTACCTCTTTACTGAGGCCAGGGCTGTAAAACTGTTAAAACATGTTCTTTCTAACACAAGGCAGGCACTGGACCTAGACAAGCACATCCAATAACCAGTCTATGTCTCTCACTGCTGTCACTACCACAGATTTAATGAACATACAGAGGTTGTTGAATATGACACTTAACTGCCACTAGATGGCAGCACTGTCTCTTTTTTGTTTGTTAATGACCACTCACCTATATAGAGTAGGCTGTATATATCCATATTTATAACTATCAATAAAATAGGCCATATACAGCCTAGGTGAGTAGGCTGTATATGGCCTATTGTATTGATAGTTATAAATATGGATACTTTATACAGTTTATGATGGTATTTATTTTATACTATACTTGCTATAAAACGACATATTTTATGACTGTTAAATAAGAATAGGTAGCGTAGCTGTTATTGCCACAAGCATAATTAACAATAAGTTTACTTGTAGTCTGATGTGTAAAGTTCATGTGTGTACAAAAAGTATTGCTTCCCCCTCTACTCGCATGAGAAAGAAATATGGGTGAATACAAGTGTTGTATGAAAACAGATAGTCGCTGGCCAAAGATACCAGTTCTAAAGTGCATGAGAAAGTCGGGGTCAGGGACCTTACGAACACTGACTGACTGTGTTAGGCCCATTTTAGAAAAAAGCAAATGTCAAATGTATGCTAATGAGGAGTTTTCAGTGGCTTACAGTTTTCTTCAGCTGTGTTTTATGTAGAGATGTTGTAAGAGGTTCTGAAACTTTACAGCAAAAATGCATTATTTCCAAAGGCTATGCACAAGGGATGCAGATGGAAACCAGCTATTTGGTGAGGAACATCTCTGTCTTTATTGAGCTTAATGTCTCTGCACGTGGTCCCTCTAAATAAACACTAAACTAAACAATTAACGTTAAATATTAAACCAGTTACAGTTTTTTCCTCCAGTCCCTCTGGTACATTTAGCTATTGAAAATTAGCAACTGCAACACAGCTCAAACAAAAATCCTTCCAGAATTTTAGTTTTCAAACAAAATTTGAACTCAGCAAAATGCAGTTTCTCATTCAAAATTGATCAGCCATCCCCTTAAAGCAAATGTTACCATCAAAGCTCATTTCACAATGCAGCTCAGACCGGAAACGCTTTGCTTTTTTTTCTTAATCATGTCTGTACCACATTATGTAAAATATAAATATACACAATACCAGCTGCAAAGTACATTTTGAGGTATTTAATAAAAAATATTTATGCTTAAGAAAAAACAGTACCTTTGTACTGTGATATGTAATGTTACATTTACACATCTCACAGTGTGGTTATCTGTATGGATTCTATACAGTTTATACTCACTGCTGAGGCCTTCTCCCTGTTTGACACATGTGAAATCCTTTGGTGCACAAAATGTAGATTTTGGCCATTATGTCTGAACCACTTGAGAATGTGCCAAAAGATTTAACCACCGGTGCCTCTGTCTTTGGCCATTATGTCTGAACCAAAAGATTTAACCACCGGTGCCTCTGTTAAATGCTCAGTTAAATATTTGATATAATCAGACTAAACTAAGTTTCAAAAACGGTGCTAAAATGATCTAACTAAACACGCCTACTGTAAATTCTTGAGGTTTCTTTTTCTTTCTTGAGTCAGAAAACAATTCTGATATAGAAAATGGTTTGGGGAAAGAGCCAAACAAAATTTCCAAACCTGTATCTTTTGTTTCAATGTTGGATAATCTTTCATTCCTGGTGCAGTGATGCAGGCCACATGACCAGTAGGTAAAGTGTTTGCTGCGCTGGTCATTGACCTGTTCAATACAACCGGCCGGACACTTACCCTCAAACACACACTCTGACCCCATGTTCCACCCAAACCATCGCAGCTCAAAAACAGCACGTGCCCTCGTGCCAATGAACACAGGTGGAAGCAGAACTGGTACAGGGACCACACTCCAGGCTCACAGCTCCTCCAGGATATCACAATTTATCCAAAACAGATTTAGTAAATCTTTTAAGTCTGCATGGACATATTGGTAAGTGACACTCTTATGTTTGCCTTGAATGTTTGATTGCTAGAATAAGAAATTGTAGGGTTTTTTTCCCTCCTTTTTTTAGATTAATCAAAATGCCAGCAGGTTCAGTCACATTGCAAAGCATTAAAAAACTGGGCCAGGAAAACCACAGCTATGAAGTCTCAGATGAAGGTAAATTATCAAGGAGCACAATGACATGACTAGACAGGTTAAACATTTAACTGAATGACTACAAAGTATAATCTAAACTGTGTTATCTTGACCTTTTGTAGAGCCTGCTGGATCCTACATGTGAGTGGGAAATATTCTTAAAAATGCACATTATCTGAAGATGTCTTCGCCAGTCTTCACTGGAAATTTGAATGTGTAACACATAGGGATGGGACAAGATCTTATGCACTCAAAGTCTCGCATTTCAATCCGTAATCTGTATTTTTTTATTGCTAGCAAAATGGGGTGATCTCAATACATGAGAATACGAGAGAAACACCTGGAAAAAAAATTAACAATTTATTATTTTGCTGTGTTGTGGGCCCAATTGGATTTTTGAATAAACAATGCAATACAACTTATATTTTTTACCAAAACTAAAAAGTTTTTCTTCCACATAGGAGTATGTCAGCTTCTAAAGAGGATGCAAAGTAAGTCAAAATAATTTCTGGGTTGATTTCTCCATTTCTCTAAATGAACTTGAATGTCCTATTGTTTATCAGGGCTTCAGGAAAGAGAGAAGCTGAAGAGCAGGCCATAAGGGTTGGCTTCTTCCAGCTGGTAATGTCTCTGGCTCTCCGACAGTCAGTGCGGTTGTTTCTTCAGATGTTACACCTCAGTTCATTTGTGTCTGCAGTTCCGTTTCTCCACAAAGCGAGACATCTTGATGATGATAGTGGGCTCAGTGTGTGCGTTGCTCCACGGCTCCGCACAGCCCCTGATGCTGCTAGTATTTGGCCTTCTAACAGACACTTTCATTGAGTATGACGTGGAGCTGAATGAACTGATGGATGACAGAAAAGAGTGTGTGAACGGCACCATCCAATGGAAGAGGAACTACACAGCTGGACTGAACATGAGCCAGCCTGCCTGGGGCATCATGAACAATTCAACATGGGAGATGCTCACTCCTCTGAGGGAACTGCCGTGTGGGTAAGTGCTTGTAAGAAATGCATGAGGCAGGCTTTTCTGACATCAAATATCATGTATGATGTGGTATTAAAAGATTCTTGCTCTTTTTAGATCCATGTTTACATACCCTTATGCAGGGCTCATTTTTTATTTACTTTGTGCCCACTTTCAGGAATCTAGACATTGAATATGAAATGACCAAATTTGCTTTTTACTATGCTGGCATTGGATTTGCAGTGTTTTTGCTTGGCTACCTCCAGGTTAGTTTTGAAATGATTTAAATATTGATACACACTTGACAAGTTTACTTTTGATACTTAATACCTCATGTACAACAAATATGCTACATATTTAATAATCTAATTCGCTGCGCTTCTGTCCTTCTTCATACTAACTGGAACTTAACATCCACTGTAGATCTCTCTGTGGGTTACAGCAGCAGCCAGACAAATCCAACTGATCAGAAGGCTGTACTTTAGTAAAGTGATGAGGATGGAGATTGGCTGGTTTGACTGTATGTCTGTGGGGGAGATCAACACCCGCATGTCTGAGTGAGTACTCGCGTTGTGGCTTTATGAATACTAGCAGCACAGTAGGTTTGAATAATTGACTTATTTCGTGTGTATTACAGCGATATCAACAAGATCAACAACGCCATAGCTGACCAAGTGGCAATTTTCCTGCAGCGTTTTACCACTTTTGTGTGTGGTTTCTGTGTTGGCTTTGTTAAAGGATGGAAATTGACACTGGTGATTGTGGCTGCAAGTCCTCTAATTGGTATTGCAACTGGTCTCATGGCCCTAGTAAGCCCAATTATTATGGTGTTGCCTTTGACAGTTTTGAACATAACTTTATTACAAGAACTTTACTCTTTTAATAGTTTGTGGCCAAGCTGACGGGCCTAGAGCTGCAGGCTTACGCTAAAGCAGGAGCAGTGGCTGATGAGGTCCTCTCCTCTATCCGTACAGTGGCAGCTTTTGGCGGGGAGAATAAAGAAGTGGACAGGTAAATGATTCACAGGTTTAGAGTTAGCTTGGTCCCACTGAACTTGTGTGTGTGCAGATATGACAACAACCTGGTGTCAGCACAGCGTTGGGGCATCAGGAAGGGCCTTATCATGGGCTTCTTCACTGGATACATGTGGCTCATTATCTTTTTGTGCTATGCACTGGCCTTTTGGTATGGCTCTGGCTTGGTGGTGGATGCACAAGAGTACACACCGGGAACACTACTGCAGGTTTGACATTAAAAAATGATTATTTCTTCTACTTATTGATTTAAGTAGAAGTGTCCCAAATAATAACATTTTAGAGAAATGTTAATGTAATGAATTACTGTAATTGGACAGTATTAACTTCCTCAAAGTTAGTTCTACCCACCTATGCACTATTCATATAGTTCCAAATCAGTGATGCTTGCATTAAACATATACAGTATGATGATGTTTTTCCCCCCTTCAGGTGTTTTTCGGTGTCTTGATAGCTGCCATGAATTTGGGCCAGGCCTCACCATGTCTGCAAGCATTTGCTGCAGGCCGTGGAGCTGCAACCACCATCTTTGAAACTATTGATAGAGTAAGACACTTGACATTATAACTCTGACCTATTATAAGACCGAGAAATAACATTAATGTTATTTCTATAGCAACTGCTGAGTCATATTGATAAGTTGTTCCTTGAAATGTGACACCGTTAGGAGCCGGAGATCGACTGTTTATCCGAAGCTGGATATAAACTGGACAGGGTCAAAGGAGATATTGAGTTTCACAATGTGACCTTCCACTACCCCTCGAGACCTGAAGTAAAGGTAACCAACTCAGTGGATTATCAAATCATCAAAATAAACCCATTTTATTCTTTATAACGTACATTATTGTGACAGATCTTGGATCAGCTGAGTGTTGCAGTGAAGCCGGGAGAGACCACAGCATTTGTGGGTCCAAGCGGTGCAGGGAAGAGCACTGCCATTCAGCTCATCCAGCGCTTCTACGACCCCAAAGAGGGCATGGTGAGTTTGCATTTCAAACACACTATCAAAGGTACAGGAGTAATATAGTCATTTTTGTGTCAGCTGCCTTTTTGTCAAGCTAGAAATGAAGTCCTTTGGTGTAGCAGCTGTCTTCTTTTTACATTCAGAGTAGTTTTAAAAATAGACATCCCGCGAGATTGATAAAATTACATGATAATCTCTTTCATTATCAGACAATAAGCCCATAGAGCCCATTTCATTGGAATTAGAACTTGATCTTCTTTTTCAGCTTCTGCAGAAAAATAGCCTCCAAAGGTTATGATGTCAAGGTTATGCAAAAGAAAAGTATAGCACAAAATATATTAAAGCAACAAACGGTGAAATAGCATCATCCATCAACTTGAGCTGAGCCACCGGCTCTGTGTGTCCTGTATCTCAGGTGACCCTGGATGGTCATGACATACGAGGGCTCAACATCCAGTGGCTGCGATCTCTGATTGGCATCGTGGAGCAGGAGCCGGTGCTTTTCGCCACCACCATAGCAGAAAACATCCGCTATGGCCGTCCTGGGGTGACCATGGAAGACATCATTACTGTTACCAAGGAGGCCAATGCATACAACTTCATTATGGACTTGCCTCAGGTAGCAAGTTGCCTTATTTATGACTCCAATACAACATAACATAACTAGACATCCTTGTCTTTACTACAATTATGAACTGATTTCAGAAATTTGATACACTGGTGGGTGAGGGTGGGGGTCAGATGAGTGGAGGTCAGAAGCAGCGCATAGCAATAGCCCGAGCGCTGGTCAGAAACCCTCGTATTCTGCTGCTTGACATGGCCACATCTGCACTGGACAATGAGAGTGAGGCTGTGGTCCAAGAAGCTCTGGATAAAGTAGGTGCCACACTTCCCCAATTTCTTCAAAAGTTCATGAGGTTGAGACTATTTCCTGATGTTTCTACAGGTACGCCAGGGTAGGACTACTATCTCCATTGCTCATCGATTGTCCACTATAAAGAATGCAGATGTGATTGTGGGTTTTGAGCATGGGCGTGCTGTTGAAAGAGGGAAACACAACGAGCTGCTGGAGAGGAAAGGAGTCTACTTCACCTTGGTCACACTGCAGAGCCAAGGCGACAAGGCTCTAAATGAGAAAGCCAGAGAAAGTAATAAACGTATCTTAACATGCACTTGATTAAAGATGCAGAAGTTTAACTCAGATCTGTCTTGTACTAGTGGCCCACACAGAGGAAGAGCTACAGGGTCGCAACATCACCAGAGCAGGCAGCTACCGAGACAGTCTGAGGTATAGTCCAGACACATCCTCTCACCTCTTCTGTGCTTTCTACTCATTTGCTTTCTTGTACATTATATCCATTAACACAACCAGGGGCTAGCATCTAATTGGGTTATTAGAGAAGCTATTATTGGTTGTTACATAGTCGAAATTGTGCCACGTCAAAGCAGAGACCCGCGCTATAATAAGCTAAAATAGCCTTTTACATTTACTTGGCCATTTGAAGCCTGACACCATCATCTATTCTAAACAACAGTATAAAAGGCATTGGGTATAAGAAAAAGCAGAACTTAATGTAAACCTGCAGTTTTCCTATACCTTACATATCAGAGTGAGAAAATAAGTGGATGAATATGAATCAAGGGTTAAGACAACACTTCTGTTACTTTGACTTTGGTTTCAGGGCCTCAATTCGACAACGGTCCAGATCACAGATGTCCAACCTCATTCCTGATTCAGTTTCCTCTACGGGAGATCTTGGCCCCAGAACATACTCATTTTCCCCGTCAGAGAAATCAAAGGTGTGTGCTGCTGACTCCAATGCATCTGACATTATGTGTGAGTGGATACCTACTGCAAGACCACATGTATAATTTCTACCATCAAGTTGACGGACCTCAAAAGTTTTTCTCAGATGCTTTGGTGCAATTTTTTTTCTTTAAAGCTTTAAATGCATTCCTCAAAACAAGTAATTTAACATCAAAACCCACTGTAAACAAGTCATATTTATTAAATATCAAATTGTTAAATTCACAAAATTAATTCATTCTCTCGGTAAACATGTCAGTCCCTCAGAATGCACAGGCCTCTGTTTATATAGACTATATGTTTTGGATATACGAATGATAATTGGTTTAATAATTTTGCTGATCTTGGCTTCCCCATGTCTAGGGGGGAAGCCAAATCTAGATTTTTTTCCCAAAGCTTTTTACACAAAACAATTCAAAATGTTTTAACTTGAATAAAACACTCTGGACTGGACTGGAATGAAAACCTGGTTTAAATAGGTTTTTAGTATGGAAGTAACTATAAAATTTAGTCATATTGTGACTCTTGTGTGTTCAGTTTGTGTCTTCAGTCTATGGACTTTGGTAAGAGAGTGCAGAATTTAGGTACACAGACTATAGCACATGCAGAGAGTGTTACAATTGCAACCAGTGTTTAAATAGTTTATCATTGTGTTTTAGGTTAAGCTGAGTATTTTCTCTTTCAGTAGAGAGGTTTTGAAAATTTAGACTTTAGTGTCAAAGCAATTGAATTTGTGTTTTTATGTTTCGAATGGTTCATTCTAATAAATGAGAGAATTGCAAGAAATCATTTGAAACAATGCTCCAAAGCATTTGCTCTTTGGAAAAACAAACAAGAAATTGATGCGCAAATGTAAAAATGATTTGCAGAATGAACAATGACTTTTGAATTTTAGTTCCGGTCAGGAAATTGCACCAAAGCAACTGAGAAAAACTGTAATGACTTAATGATTTGCAAAGATAACTGAGGGATTTGGTGGAAAAATATGCCAGAGCAACTGAGAAAAACTGTAACGTGTAACTACTGACTTTAAGTACATGCATAATATACTTATTTATAATGTTGTCCAAATATATGTTAATGATATGCAGAAAGTTCTTTGTACATTGTTCTTTGCACATACAGGCACAAATGAGAGCACACTTATAAATAATTTGTATTGAGTAATATGTAGTAATAATGTTTTCAGAGCCCATTTTTATTATACTGTTTAAAGTTAACACAAGTTGCCAAATTTTCCAACAAAATCTTCATAGTGAATAATGCTTTTCTTTTACATCTACTTCTGAGCTAGCAGACACATTTTGATATTGTAGGTCTTGTGATAAACAGACTGCTGTGGCTGTTGAAGAGGAAGAGGAGCCGGTAGAGCCTGCTCCTGTGGCCAAAATCCTCAAGTACAACAGACCTGAGTGGCCTTACATGTTAGTTGGTTCCATCGGAGCTGCAATTAATGGAGGAGTCAACCCTGTGTACTCTTTGCTCTTCAGTCAAATCCTGGCTGTAAGTAACATCCACAGTGTGAACGCATCAGGGTGTAACAGCACAAGTGTGAGTGCCTCCTCTGTGTGTGCAGACGTTTTCTATACCAGATCCAGCGAAGCAGCGCAGCGAGATAGATAGTATCTGCATCTTCTTTGTCATGGTTGGAGTAATTTCTTTCTTCACTCAGATGCTTCAGGTAAAGTGCGTTTAAGTCTTTACTTTCTAAACTCACATGCGTTCAACTAGTCATAGAGATGCATATACGAGCTGTACATTGGCCCATATGTTAAATGTAAAGCGTGTGGTGTGGTTGTGTAATAGACTAGCCTGTGTATCTGCAGGGGTATGCCTTCTCAAAGTCTGGGGAACTGTTGACACGGAGGCTGAGGCGGCTGGGCTTCCATGCCATGCTGGGTCAGGAGGTCGGCTGGTTCGATGATCACAGGAACAGTCCTGGAGCTCTGACCATGAGGTTGGCCACAGATGCCTCACAAGTCCAAGGGGTGAGTTATGACTTAAGAGGATACAAAAGTCTTGTTAATTCCAAGTCATATTTCTTGGACTGACAGTTTCAAGTTGTTATTTATTTATTGTACAGAACAGTGATTCCCAGCCTCCAAACGTTGTGTCCCCAAGTATTCTCAAGGGGTCCCCAGGGTTCATAAAATAATAATAATCCAAACAATTATAATGACTTCTATAAAGTAGTATATAAAGAATACTGTACTTACTATAACATCTTTATTAATCATAAAATAATTATATTTTTTACTTATAATACAGAAGCTTGGTGAGAGAAGCATGTTTGGTCGCCAGTGTGAGGTTGATAAGACTCAGTATTTCACATCCTGATGTTTTCTGTTAGGCTACTGGGTCACAGATTGGAATGATTGTCGACTCTCTGACCAACATTGGCGTGGCCATCATTATGTCCTTCTACTTCAGCTGGAAGCTCACCATGGTCATCCTGTGTTTCCTCCCTTTCATCGTTCTATCAGCAAGCTTTCAGGCGCAAATGCTCATGGGTTTCGCTAAACAAGACAAAGCAGCCATGGAGACAGCAGGACGGGTCAGTCATAGTATTTTTTATATCTATTAATACTTGGTAGTTACTACCTTGAAAAATGTAAGTGGTTATGTGTTGGAACTATTGTAGTAGTACAATGACATTTGAATTGTAGATGGTCGAGTATTTAACTACATGACTTGTTAGAACTGTTTTACAGAGCTATTCGCTGATCACAGCTCATTTTATTTCCATTATGGTTTGGTTAAAAGGATTTGCTCTGGTAATTATGCTTAAGAGTTACAAATCACTGATATAAAATGGCCTTCCAATATTGTTTACGTTCTCGAGCAATATGTGCTTTGTGCTCTGGACTTTTTATTGCAGGAACACACATGCTTAGTTCTTCATTTAAAGTACATTAAATGAAATACTAATGATACCTTATGGGAAGAATGCAACAGCATAAAACAGATAAGAGAAAAAGCAAATGCTTAACCTATAGGCAGATTTTGCTCCTATGGTAATAGTGAATTATGAAAGATTTTTTGGGAAGGTGCACATAGCAAAGTGGGAGACACCCTCCACTCAGTCTGCACACAGTCTGATGCACGGGGCTTTGGAGGTCTGCATCTCTCTTTTGTTGCGACACACACTGAATTGCTGGTGGGTGGCACCAGGTGAAGAGGGTGCTCCATGCATCATAAGTCTCACTGAAACACACATTTAAAATAACCCTGTGGGGGGCGCTTTCTTGTGAATGCGTGCGAGGATTGGAGGTCGAAAGGAGACTCAGTGCTGTTCTAGGTCCAATGCCTACCCAGTGTCAGAAAATACGGATATTAATAGTTTTATAGCCCTCAGTAAAGAGGTTAACAGTTTGGTCAGTAATCACTGTAATCGCATTTATGTGTGACAGATTTCTGGTGAAGCTCTGAATAACATCCGAACCATTGCTGGCTTGGGCAAGGAGAGGCTTTTTGTGCAAATGTATGAGGCTCAGCTCCACGCTCCATACAACGCTGCTATAAAGAAGGCCAACGTGTACGGGGCCTGCTACAGCTTTTCACAGTGTATTGTGTTCTTCACAAACTCTGCCTCCTACAGATTTGGAGGATATTTGGTACGACAAGAGGGGTTACATTTCAGTATGGTTTTCCGGTATGACAAGCAAATATCTTTGTGAAGTCACTCAGGTATAATAGTGCTAGAATAATTAACTTGATTATTTTTTAGGGTGATCTCAGCCATTATTACAGGTGGCCAGGCCTTGGGTAGAGCATCGTCCTACACACCAGACTACGCCAAGGCCAAGATCTCTGCTGCACGTTTCTTCCAGCTACTTGACCGTGAGCCTCTTATCAGCGTCTACAGTGACAAGGGAAAGAAATGGGTATGAGGATATGATTTAATACCTCATGTTACACACAGGAGCATAATCTCCTATGAAAAGGGATCCCATTTTAATGACACATTTATGGAGGAAACAAAGATGAAGTGTATTTTTTTCTCCATGCCTGATAATTTTGCATAAACCTCTGAACAATAGTATATTATAAATCTCTTTTTCTCATGCAATGCTCCTATAGATAACTGTAGAGCAGACTGAGCCACTGGGGGGCACTACACCACTCTAGCCTCATACTGACCCTTGTTCTATTACTGTTTGTTGTTTAGGATAACTTCCAAGGCAACATCGAGTTCATCGACTGCAAGTTCACCTACCCCACCAGGCCTGATATCCAGGTCCTGAATGGTTTAAATGTATCTGTGAAACCGGGCCAAACCCTGGCCTTTGTGGGCAGCAGCGGCTGTGGCAAAAGCACCAGTGTGCAGCTGCTGGAGAGGTTCTACGACCCCGATGAAGGCCGCGTGGTGCGTATTGTCAGCACAGGTCTCATTTATTTAGGTTGAAATAGGACTTGTTGGAACATGTATAGCATGCTGCACTGTGACCACGTACGGAAGACTGATCAAATATGACTGTTTAATCTCATAGACAGTAAATTACATCAGCTAGGTGTGGCATCATCACCCACAGCATGTTTGCTTGTCCATCCAATATAAAATGGGGACTTTATAGGAACCTTCTGATGACATATGGAAAAGAAACCGTTTCATACTAAATAATCTCATATTTTTCCAACAAACTAACAGCATGAAAATCAACCTGAGTTATAACAAGCAACATACAAATCAATCAATCAATCAATCAATCAATCAATCAAAGATTAATAATAAAACCAAAACAACTCAGAGCCTCTTCAAATATGTTGATACATAAAGCTAAAGAGTGTCTTCAAAAGCTGTTTAAAAAGGTACTTTGGATAAAATGTCAAGAGCAGCTGTAGCGGAATACAAGTGTTATTGGACATTATGAAATGGAAGCAGTGGTTTGTCAGTGTCACAGATAATTGGCAGACATTTAGTGTACTTGTGGACTGAGCCATTTCTGATTCTCGTCCTACGTTGATTCATTTATCAGTCGGACATTTGTGCTGACGAGGTGCTTTATTTTTTTTAAAAAGAGAGCACTTCATCCAGAGTGGAGTGCTGCTTTTGTGCCAGTAAAGGATCAGAGCCAAGATTCAAATGGCCTTAATTGAGTTGGAAGTGGTTTGGAAATGCTGTCCTGATTTGCAGCCTGATTTAAAAAGGGCAGTACCACCTCTGTGTTGTGGGTAAAGAAATTACGGACTTGTTTTGTTGCATGATTGCCCATTAGGTTTCTTTGGAATCTAACGTTGTTTTGTACTAATGGTAAAATCAATGACTTTCTGCAGCTGATTGATGGCCACAACTCTACACATGTCAACGTGGCCTTCCTGCGTTCTAAGATCGGCATTGTGTCCCAGGAGCCTATCCTGTTTGACTGCAGCATTCTAGAAAACATCAAGTACGGAGACAACTCCAGGGAAATCAGCATGAATGAGGTCATCTCAGCGGCTAAGAAAGCTCAGCTCCATAGCTTTGTCATGTCCCTACCAAAGGTACAACTGCACACAGACTCAAGCTATACCTTTGTGCAAAAAACAAACTGGATACAGCATTTGGTCAAGCACAAAGGCAAGCAATAGAAGATTACCATCCGAATAAAGGCAGGAAAGCTGTAGGAACACAACAGACACTATGGGAGAAACGAGCTGGTATTTAATCACAAAAGGGTCAACACAAGGTGAAATCTGTTACCTCTAAAAACAAATGCATAACTACACAGTAAATGTAACACAAACAATAAAATAAACAGTATTTTCATGTCAAAGAAAGTCTACAGTATTTCTCACAATTACAAAAGTTCCATAGAAAAGGATATGACAGAAAATAAGACCACAACAACCGACTTGTGTTACTGATGAAATGACCAGGTATTGTGTATTTTGCCCCGTCTTAGAAATATGAAACAAACGTTGGAGTACAGGGCTCTCAGTTGTCCCGTGGTCAGAAGCAGCGGATTGCCATCGCCAGAGCCATTATTCGTGACCCCAAGATCCTGCTGTTGGACGAGGCCACCTCTGCTCTGGACACTGAGAGTGAGAAGGTACAGTGCGTTTAAATGAAGCCGGCATAACACTGAGGCTAAATCTGTGATCTGTGCAGCTGCTTGATATTCTCTAAGAGCAGAAGCAGGCAGCAGTTCATTATTATTATCATTAGCGTCATTATCATTCATCATCTATTATCAGCTCCCAGTTCACAGGCAGCTCCACTAGTGTCTTTTAGTGAGTGTGGGCTGTGGGATGGGAGCCTCGAATGCCGAAGCTCGCTGAGGAGAGAAGAGGCCTCTGCAGCTCACTGATCCACTGGAACATTCTAATGATAGTAATCAAGGCGTGATTGTCAAATTGCTATAATTTTGGTCTGGTTTGTTATGTTCAGCACCTGACCCCACCCCTGTCCCCCACTGTACTGTGTTTAACTGTGTGTAACTGTGTGTAACTGTGTGTAATTGTGTGTTTTTGTAACAGACTGTACAAGATGCCCTGGATAAAGCCAGAGAGGGCCGCACCTGTATTGTGATCGCCCACCGTCTGTCCACCATTCAGAATTCGGACATTATTGCTGTCATGTCCCGAGGCTATGTCATCGAAAAGGGGACGCACGACCAACTCATGGGCCTGAAGGGGGCCTACTACAAGCTAGTTACCACGGGTGCACCAATTAGCTAACTGCTCAAGAAAGGAAATAGTGGCTATTGAGTTAAAGAGAAGAGCAGGCAGCCATGAGGAAGCTTGAGACATTGTTTAAAAATAATAATAAAACGCTCCAGCCTAGAGCGTGTCCAGCCATTTCACTCTTACAGTATTTATGTGGAAGTTTTCGGTTTGTTGTGTGTTTTGTTGTTCTTTATATAACACATATATTAGTCCATTCAAAGTTAAGTTATACATGCCCAAATCAAAGTATTTGGTGAGTTCTAGTATGCGCTGCCAAAATATCAATCATTATCATAGGGTAAAAGACAAAAGTCTCGATTAGATTTTTTTGTTCAAACGTGGCTTGAAATGTGCTAAACTATAACAATATATCTTAATAGGTGAAACATTACTTGTAAATGTTTTTTTTCATCTGTGTTTGTGAAAATTGAAAGGATGGTGGAGAATGTTGTGTTAGGGGATTCTGGGAAAGCCGAGTGGTGGGGAAGGGACTGTGGTTGAGCAGTGGCCTAGTTAGGTAATAGTTTTGTTTGAGTTTGTATGCATTGGTATTAGTCTTTTAGGAACTCAGTGTTCTTTTAAGAACACTGTGTTCTTTTAAGAACTCAGTGTTTGTTTGTTTTGGGTTTTCCTTTTTGGGTAGGGTTGTCTCAATTATTGATAATCCAGTGTTAAAATTACTAAAACTAGTATTGAAACTAGATACGCATTTGAGCAAGTATAGGTACTGAATAAGTCACATTCATGGGACAGAAATTCAAATTTCTTGAAGAGCTTTAAAATGTTCTTGAGCTGTATCAGAACAACAGAAGAAGTATAAGACCACATAGACTAGTATATAACCATGGGCCATTATGGAACCCACCTGGACAACTAAGGGATTACACAGATATTAGACTGCATGGCAATATTAAATAAATTATGATTTAATGTTGAAACCACATTCTATTTTTTAAATAAAGAGTGTTTAAATTATCACTGTGGTATCAGAATCAGTAATGAGTATCAAGTCTATTCCTTAGTACTGACATTTTAGTATTGTGACAACACTAGCATCTATATGTATGTTTAATAATTGAATATGTGGGTAAATCCTATATTATTAAAGCAACAATATGATTTTAACTTGGGTTACATGCTATAACAGGTTGGTGTTAGAAAAGAAGTGACAAACTATGGTTAAATTTAGGCTTAATTTCCATATAATTCATGCAAGTCAGTGAAATGTACAGAAAAAGGATTAAAATCGAAAAATATGTACTGTCCTGCAAGTACCCCTCACATTTTACACATGAAGTTGATCACAGAAAAGCAATCACTCACACCATCTTCAGTGATAAAAAGCACAACAGCACAGACCTGGACGCCTATCCGGACACCAAGGTAATTGCCCAATGAAATCTGAAAGTAAAATCAAACAAAGCCATTTTGAGCGTCATTGAAACGATACTCACTGGGGAGTCCATGAAACCAAGCCACTGCTGCTTTTCAGACATATTAGCCAACCACACCATGATGAAATAACTGAGAAAAGTGTAAGAGCTGCAGGAATGATGAATTACATTTCTCTGACAAGGCACTCATCTCAGCATCCGACTCAACAGAATACAGATCACACGCTGAAGGCAAAGTTCGGCAAAGAACAGGCAGAGCAGATAAAACCTTCAACTGTTTGTGTCATTTAAGTTGAAAAGCGGCTAATAAGCAAATGCGGAAGAGTTGAGAGTTGCTCAAATGCAGAGCCACAAAGGCGTGACAGCGTTGAAACCTGCTGCACCAGGACACACGTGGGGATAATGCACGGTACAGCTCTCTGCTTTTGAAGATAATGTTGGATGGCAGGGCTTATATGTGAGAGCAGCTGTGGCCCTCCTCCTGCCTGTGCACTTACATAAACTGAAGCGTGAAGAAGCTCCAATAGCCAGGTTCAGCTGCTTAAAAGTCCTATATAACACAAAATTGATTTTTGTGAGCTTTAATCCATGTTATAGTGATGTTACCTCCTCAAAAACATACCCAGAGTTGTTTCATTCAGTAGAGATTGGATGATTTTAACCCTGGAATTGCCAAATGATTCGAGTAACAGTGTATGAAGTATAAAAAAACACAGTGGAGCACTTCCTTTATTACCACATGTCATCATAAGGTGGAACAAAGTGTTTTCTGTCTGAGAGAAAAACGCAGCCTAAATATGCAAGGTTTGTGTGTTAAACGTTTGTGAGTAAAACAAAAACAGAACTCCAGGGATGTTTTTGACAAGGAAACGCCATTAGAACATAGATCAGAAAACTGTAAATATGGGCTCTTTAAACTTGGGCACCTGAGTGAATTCTTCAGTCTAACAGAATATTTAATCCCTAACCGCTCCATGTTAGCGCCTGGCACATCAGCGCCATCTGAAGAGCATGCGTCACAAATACTCCATCGGTTAGTTGCAAGACGTGATCACGCTGCACTGACCTCTGGGAAATTGAGTCTTTAATCACCACATCTCCAGGCTCCAGATAAATTAGCATTCCTTGGTTGCAATCTCATCTCAACGCCTCTTCTGCCAATTCATTGAGTGAGGGGACACTGTTTGACTTTGTGCCATGTAATGCCAATGCGATTGTGATTGATGAGCGCAAACGCCCTCAGGCTGTGTGATGCCTCTCTGCTGTAGGACTCTCATATCATCTCACTACATTCTCCTACAAACACAGCGCGCACAACATAGCGCTGCGCCGCAAACATACTAAACTCTAAATAGATTTCCTCTTGGCTGTCTTGCAAATGCTAAACACTCATTAAATTGATGCAAATACAGCTGCTTCTCTACTGAAGAGATGGGATTTGATGAGACAGCATAATCTTTACCTGTTTCTAATAATTACATGGAGCTTTATTTCCCAAACGTTCTATTTGCGCAGTGTCTGTTTTGGCCTGACCTCTCAGATCCGGACAGTGGTCTCTTAAGGATTTAAAGAGCTGACAGCCAAGAAGCCATTACAGCTCACTGAGAGGAGGGCCGCTAAATTGGTTAGCTCGCAGCAGCAGTAAATAAGATGGAGAGAGAGACCCCTTGTTTTTCACCTTGTCGATACCTTAGCCTTCAGCTGGTGGACTCTTGACTCTGAATTTTAATTTCTCCACAGAAGACTCTTTTTAGTCATATATAATTTTAAGTGTTTTGCTTTCCTGACCTTCACAAACAAATTATACTGCACTATACAATCTACCTTTTGCTCAAAGGTGCCATGGCTTCAAGTCAAATATAGATAAACCACACTGCTTAATGTAATATAATCCTTACTTGATGATGTATGATTAACCCAAGGAAACCAATAAAAGGGATAATAAGACTCATTCCATCACAATGCACGGTGGTCATTACCATTACTGCTTTTTCATTATCATAATCATTATTATGGCACCAATAACAGTGAGCGTGACTACAGGGAGGGCCGGCTATAAATGAGATCAATCTGAAATTAGGCTAAAGACGAGGGAATCGCGTATTTAGGGCCGAGCACATCACTCTCCTGATGACTAATTTAGTGCTTCTTACGACGTTCTGCGACAGACTTTAAATGTAGCCCACAGTGGACCTGCCTCATATTTTATTGAAGACTCTTTTCAGATGGTGCCAGTAACCCTGGACACATTTGCCATCCCTGCACCCAGAGGCGATTCATTCAAATGGCCGCCACGAGCTCACTTTATTCTCTGATAGATTCTGCCTTTCACAGACACACATGCACCTTTCCAGCCCCACGTGATGGCCAGCAGTTTGACATTTTCACTAAAGGGAAAAATGGCTGTGGATCAATGACCTGGGCGGATTATTGATGTGGTGTTCCTGATAGCACCTGAGGGCCACAGTATCAGCAACGAAATGCAAAACTATAGAGAGGATTGGCTTTTGTTGGCATGGTCAATCGATCCTAAATGCAACTTATCTTACTTGCTGCTTGAGTCATTTTTACAGCTTCTAGAATCAATATTAACATCTATGATTTTAGACATCTAAAAAGTCTAAAAGTGAAATGTCACCTTAAACCTTTGCTAGGCTATAAGCTTCTTTTCTTTATATTTTTATCAACTCTTTTTTAAATTATAGACCATATGCTCGTCCCCTCTAGCTGCACATGAAAATGATGCTTTTCAGAGTTACTCTTACCAAATGCATACACACTCATACTCACTACAGACCAAATACCATGCCATAGGTCTGTCGCAGTTCAACAATATGTATCTCTGCACAGAGGTGTGGGGTATAGCACTGAGGCCCATAATATTACATGTACCTTGAGTAACACGTAAAGCCCTACACCCATAGAGGCGTCTGCAGGGACACGCCTGTATGCACTACACATACCTTGAATGTCCCCACTGAATCTAAATGGATGTCCCAAGTCCCATGGAGGAGTGCCACAGTGATTATTGATCAGAAGTGATGCATTGGTTGACACGTAACAGCTAATCGTTAACTTTAACATTTGCATGTGTTACCTGCACAAAGAGGACAACTTTAGTCCTTATGCAATTATCACCAAACGAAAACGGCAAGAGACGAGAAAAAGGCGCATCGTGTCCTGTGTGCCCGGAGCAGACACGTTATGAATAGTTTTATAGCCACGCATTGAAACTACTACACAAACATTGCTCCAGTGTATAATGGCATGAATCATACACACAAACACGGTGTAAAAGCAGAGCTCCTCACATGGACAGAGACGTCCAGAGCATGTACATGCTGCGACAGCTGCTCCTCGCTCCATGATCCAACGTTTGTGCAGTAATCACACCTCCAAGACACTGAGAGGTGTACTGTTTTCCTTCACCAGAAAAATCTGTCATCAGATATATCGGCCCAGTCTTGATGTTTCAGCTTATGTTTCTTGTTCAGAGGTGGTCAGGCTTCAGCCTTCTTGACTCTAAACACTGAACACCTTGTACTTCTGGGCAATCCAGGTAATTTATATTTCTGGAAAATGACAGTTCTGGAGGATAATGGGTTCCTGGTAGCTTCATGTTTGATTCTTCTCAGATATCTTGCAGTTAATTTGAGTCTTTTTTTCTCCTCAACACATTCTTGCCACACTGTTGACTGCAACAAAACGTTTGATGATTCTGTGATCACACACCGATATCTTTGCAATTTCAAAAGTGCTGCATCCCTCTGAAAGAACTTTTAAAATGTTTGACTTTTCAGTGTCACTTAAATATCTTTTTTGGCGCATTATACCCGAGGAAAGAAGCTGCCTAATAACTTTTCACACCTTGATATAAGGTGTTGATTTACTTAGGCCACACCCTCCCTTGTTAGACAAATACACATCATCTGATATGCTTAAACCCAATAAGAATTCAAGTTTATACAGCATGGAGTTGGAGAATATGCATAAAAATCATGATATGGTAAAAAGTACTCGCCTAATAACACAGTGGAGTACAATTCTGCCGGGCATATGCATGGAACCTCATTAAAATGCAAAATGCGGGTACCACTGTCACCTTAATCCTAGTGTGGTGTGATTGATCATGCCGCAGTATTGCAATATTGTGGTTACCACAACGGCCCTAGCTTAATCGCTAACTGTTACAGGTTGACCCACGCGTCACTACTACTGGGGTCAGAATGAACAAGTTTGGTGAACTCAATAATCACCGAGGCAATCCTCCATGCCAAACATGAGACATCTATTTCGATTTTGTGGGGACATGTGCAGGGCATTCCTCTGCAGGCACCTCTGTGGGAGTTTACCGTGGGTGTACGGCTTTACATGTTACTCACTTGAGGATCCTAATAATATTCTTGTGTTCTGTAAAACTACATTACACTACTCATGCACATGCACAAGTCTGTCACTTAGATTTGGTTGTGGTTTTATATAGATATTTTTCGAATACATCCCCAATGTACATGTAATTTTACGGGCCTCAGCGCTATACTGCACACACTGCAGACTGCGGTACAGAGGCACGTAAAGTTATAGCAATGGAAATTCTTGAACTGCGACAGCCCTAGCCGTGACAATTGTCGAGTTATGAGCTGTTCTTGGCCTCAGTAAACTATCTATTACAGAGACATTCAGGTGGTAATTTAAGATCGTGGAGCCTTTTCAAGCCTCTGTGTAAGCCGCTCAGCCTGCATTAAGAGGGGACCTTTGTTCTCACAAATTTACCAAAATAATAGTGATGCGTGTTCCTGCTTTCAGCGTAGCATTAAATCACCATGATTGTCTTGCATAATGTGTTTCCTGGAGTCTTTGCACATTCAAGCACCGAGGTAGCATTTATGAATACAATTATAGTGTGCTGCGTACCTGGCTCACTCACTGTTTGTTTGGATCATACGGCGCAGGGAGGAAGTCATCAGTGTGCAGATGAGAGGTGGTAAATACTTTTCATTCATTCACTTTCATTCAGGCTTCTCTTTGACCTTGAGACCAGCACAACAGACAAGCACATCTTAGACATATGACACCCACACTCTTATGAGCTTTAAGCCAAGTAAGAACGTTGTTACCTCCTCAATAACATATCGGGAAGTGTGTATTGATTTTATGAAGTGGTAGTTTTCAAATTTAGAGGAACATTTTACCTTAGTTCAGTAGAAATTAGCTGACATGATCCAAATGATTCTAGTAAAGGTGTATAAAGTTTAAAAACACAACGAAGCACTTCCTGTTTTATCACATGGCATCACAAGATGGAACAGTGTTTTCTGAAGTTAATCTTAAATATGCGTGGTGTGTGTGTTAAATATGTGTGAATGAAAGAAAACACAACTCCAGTTATGTTCCTGATTAGCAAACAGCATTATACCATAAACCAGAAAATAATGTAATATGGCCCCTTTAAACTTCTGCTGCTTTTCCAATTCATTAAAACACAGGCATTATGAGGGTAAGTCTCTAGGGGAGGCACATTAGGACTTGTGAAGTCTTCATCTGACCCCATGGCAAGTAGATGTACCCACTGGGATGAATAAAAGGCATACAGGACAGCAATATTAAATTGTGCTATACCTTGCCTCATTGGTAATGCCTCTGATACTTCCACAGTCTAAAGAAAGTCACTGCTGCACCCCCATGTGATTTTTACAGGCCCACCTCCTCAATAGATATGTCACATTTCAGCTTCCCCACAAATCCCCTTGAAATAACCTGAGATAAGACTGTCTAAATAGACTGGTGTGCTGATAGCTACAGCGTCCTAAAGCAGCCATTAGCAGGATTAGCAAGTAGCTTTTCAGTAAATGAGTCCATCATTGACCTTGCAGGGATTCTCTGCTCAACAAGTAAGCAGTGCGGATGTTCCTTTCCTCACCCTGCGGAGACACTGTGAATGTGGACTTAAAAGTAGCATTGCGCTCACCCAGCTGTTAGCACACTTTTGATCATGCAGCAATTTGCAGAAATGCTTCCACTGTGTAAAAGACATCAATGACTTCCCACAGAACCGTACAATCTAAGGACTACTGTGCAAGTTTATTAGCTCAAGAAAAAATGTGTTCACAGACTTACTTTTGTGGCAGTTTTAACTTATGCCAGTAGTGGAAAAAAAGAGCCTAATAACCTTTTTATTTATTTAATTATTTTTGTTTAGAAAAATTAAAGTTCTGTATCACCATCACATTGTACGTATCTACAGTTTAATACCTACACTACCTATAGTCACTATAGTTAATGAGACCATGGTGGTACAGGTATTCCTTATTGAATCATTTTATAGAATATACATTTTTGGGGTTAATATCTCGCTTGCTTCTATTAATTAAAAAGGAATGGTTAAAGACTAAATAAAGTTACTACTATGGATTCATAATAATACTATAAGCAAAAAGCATATATTTAAATACCACATTTACTGCTTAGCTTCTTTAAAAGTATGGGGCAAAAATTTGACTATGGGGGATCACTGTTGCCTGCTCCATTAATAGGAGACACTGGTTATTTATTCTAATGTTTGTCTTTCTTTTTAATAGTTAAGCCATGCTGTAGTCACACATGGACCTGATTTAGCCTGGCATAGCCCTGGTTTAGATGTGGTTTAGTCCTGTTTTACACCTGGTATAGATCTGGTTGCACTTGCTTAGAAGATTATTTTCTTAGATGGTACTTGCATAAAGTTTGAGAAGCACTGCAACAGCCTATAGCTTTAAATTTGGGTTCAGGACTATAATTATCTGCAACTAAGCTCCAAGGAATTATTCTCCCAGCGTTAATTTATTCAATGCAATATAAATTATGCTGTGCTAATGTGTTCGCAGTTTACAGAGAAGACATTAACACTGTATAATTTCCATCCACAACCAGTGTTAACACTTACCAGGTTTGATGCGGTCCAGTTTCCTTTCCACTGTCTATCACCACTGCCACGAATTCACAGCACCTTCACAAAGATATTATCATGCATAAACTGAGTGATTATGTAACATTAACAATGACAGAATCGACAGTTAAGTTAATGGGTTTACACTTATATCTTATGAATGTGGGATGTGCGCGAGTGATGGTCGTGGTCTACGGGCCGATGACGCAGATTGGAAATTTCGCTTCAGTCACTCTGCCCCAGGGCAGCTGTGGCTACATTAGAAGCTTAGCATGATGTGAATTAATAATGCCCCGTCCTGAAAGGCGCTGTATAAATCTGGTGATTAATTAATTAATTAATCACCTTGCCTTCTGGGTAGAACAAACTTCTCCCAGTCTTCCCAAGTTTTGCATTAAGTAGAGCATTTTAAATTACATTTACTTAACGTGACGTGTTTGCATACGTAATTATGGGTATTTTACCCTTTTAGAGATACTATAGTATAGGTAGCTAATATTTATAACAATTTGTGGAGCGGCTGTTTTGCTAAGCATAGCACAATTGATAGCTAGCATCCCGGCATTGTACATGAACAAGTTGGTTAGGTTGAACTTCCTTAGTATTAACACACTAGTACATAAACTAGTGTAGTAGGGATGACATACATTAGCTGAGCTTTTCTAATGTTTAGAGAACAGTATTTTTGTCGTGGACTTACTTGAATTGAATCATTAGCGCCATATTCAGCGGTGTCCACGGCAGCGCGGCGGCTAAACGTGAATGTCACGTGACTGTTACACCTGTTACAGAGGTAAACCAAACACTGTATAAAGAATATATAATACACACGGTCTAATATTTGCAGAATATATAATACACACGGTCTAATATTTGCAGAATATATAATACACACGGTCTAATATTTGCAGAATATATAATACACACGGTCTAATATTTGCGGCCTATGGTTAAAGCCTGTCAGGTAGGAATTCAAAAATCTTCCAGTTCTAGTTTTATCTATAGCTGCAATATTTAGAATATTTAGTTTAAAATGTGTAAGGTGAAGAGAAGGCGCCAGGGAATCAGGAGAGAGAGCTGCTCTGAAATGCACCATCCTGCTGCCTCAGTGTGATGTACAGTCCCACTGGAAGGATCCATCATGGCGGGTCGCAGACACCACTTTCCCTCTGTCAGATCCTTCAGCGATGCACCAGTGTTTGGAGCAAAGTGAGCCTATTTCCTCCCACATTTACAAACTCTACACTGTACAGTATACGTCTTCCTTCAGAATATGTGGCACTTAATGACAACATACAAAACTTAATTATAAACTTGAAAATTTACTAAAGATTGCATATAAAACTAAGGACTGCTAAAAGCAATCACCTTAGAGTAAAATTTAGATTTATACATAAACTCATTTAAAATAATAGAATGCCCAGTAAAGCCAAATTGGGCTTAATAAAAGAGCTTATTCATGGGTTTTACCGTCCTGTGAAAAATATTTCACTTAAAACGTATATTTAGTTTTGAATTGTTAATTGCTATGGAAACGGTGCAATTTTCCATCACTTTCACTCACGAGGTTCATTACAAGATCAAGGCAAACGGCTTCAAGCGGTAAGTGGACATTAAACAATCAGGTCATTGTTTCTGATAGAATTCATACCATTTTGTATGTGTGGGTGGTGGGCGGCTGAATAATAGGCCTATTCAGTCTGACCTTTATGATTTTTCTATTAAACTAGGACCACAGCTTGACAGAAATAAAGCTTGAATTCAGCACAATGAAAGAATATGCAGTAGCATATGCAAAGTGACAAAAAACTGTGCCAAACAAAACACAACTCAAAAACATTTACCCAGTATTTCTTATTTTTATTTATATATTTTTTCCCCTGGGCAGAATCACGTGTGTCTCCAGCTCAGTACGGATGTCGAGTTTGTGAGTGTTTACTGCCAGTCCGCTGTAATTACTTTGCACTGCCTATTTGCAGCAGTAATTAGCACTGACAGACACTGCTCCTCCTGTGTTTAGTCAGCGGCGCTAAACGCTAACATGAGGCTGGACTTGGTATCTGTTTGCTCTTCGCCTCTTTTTGCTGTTAACAAACAACTGTCACTATATTCATTTTTAACATTGTGCATAGTGTAAAATTCATTAGTGACTTTCCAGGAAGTGCCTGGGCCTCCGCAACATCCAGTAAGATTTAATTAATTTCTGCTGTAGTTTTGATCCGTGGCAAATCGTGTAGAAAAATTAAACTGATAAAAGGGTAAAACTAATTTATAAGTGATAAGGTGATAGCAAACTGAAATTTGCTTGCTCAAAACATGACTGTGTTGGCGCCTCGGGTGGGACAGCCAGGTAATTTGTCATTATTTGATGACAATTATTTGCTCGAGGGACATCGTATTTCAGTGTAGCTCAAGGGGAAACTTTGAAGTGACACAACCCGGTCTTGTAAAGCTTTAATGATCTTCGGCTGCACATAAATCTGCTACCAAAATGTTTGCTTATTCTGAAAGACAAGGTTATACTTATAATGCCCGTAAAGATGTCTCAAAGGCTCTTCTCTTCTCTGTAGTTATTGTGCTCTTGCTATAATCTTCCCATCAGCCCCTGGGCCGCCACAATCCCCCACTGACATGAAACCGCTGCCACTTAATTTCATTGTCGATTATCTTTCTGAGTGCAGAGCCAGCCAGCAGTTTGCCCATATTAACTAAATTGGAGGCAAAGGAGAAGCCGCAGTTGTAATGTATAAGGATTGACCTTGTGATTCCCCGTGACCTCTGGGTAATGTAGTTTTTAACCTCCTTCAAGTAAAGCTATTGATTTTTTTCCCCCTGTTGTTTTGATTATTATCCCGAACTTTTTATCATCTAGACGTCATCTCCCCTGTGCGGAAAACAACGAGGGCAAAGCAAAGTAAGTCAAGTATGAGTAATGGGTGCTATTTATCTCACAGATCTGAATTTTGTGTAAACAGAAGGAAAGATGCATTGGGGATCTAACCAGGATCCAATATGTCAGTCATTTGTTATTGCATACTCCGGTTTGGACTGGTTTTGAGTGATTGATGGAGCGCAGCTTATCAGGGAAGAGATGCTTTTAGGAGATGGACCAAAAGTGATGCATGGGAGACACTGGAGATTAGAAGTTATTTTTTGTATTACATTATTTCTAACTCTGTGTGAAGTTTGTGTGTCTGTGTCATCGGGGGTTTGTGTCTTCTAACTCATGTTCAAAATAATTGTTCCAGTTGAAAGCGATGATTTTAATTTGCCCCAGATGAATGAAAACAAGAGTGATTAAACTATACCACAAGGCCCAAGTGGAAATATATGATGGAATATACACAGAATATTGGCCTGAGAAAGCTGATATGATAACAATAGTGTATTAGTCTTGGTATAACAATGTTTGCTTGATATAAAGGAAACAGTATTAAAACGGATGATATTAAGAACGGATGGTATGAAGGAAAACCTGTGGGACCAACTCGGGTCTCATACCAGGTTGCATGGATCACCAGCCCATTTTCTACAAGCAAAATAAACATCTTGCTCCCGGTGGCCGAAAAGCGGATTTTGTAAAAAACTTGGTCATCACAGCTATTTAGTGTCATAGCTGTCAGTTGAATAAAACATAAGGGCCATTTCTTTATCTGCTGCCACATTGGGGGATTGTTAGCTGTAACCATTCTCACGCTGAACACATGGAAAATTCATTTTGTCTGGACCAGAGGCACATTTACATACAGGACTATATATATTATCCCATTTTAAATAAATAAATGAATAAATACAACTGCTAGAATTGTTTTAACACAGTAATGCAGTGAGGGGAGCCATGTGTTTAAAGGCTGACATTATATTATTATACAGCAAGAAATAGAAAGCACATACCGTAAAAAAAGTGACATGGGCCACCTGAGTAGAGGCTTAGAAGTAGAAATATATATAGAACTTTTGTCAGTTTCCTAAAGCACCTAGTAAAAATATGTCAACGGCATGTTCAAAATATATAAAAAGAGTGAATCAGTAGAAACTTATTTTGAAGTATCTTATCTTGATGACATGTTTACACAAATATATTCTCTTCCAGACTTCTCCATGGACAAATGCAGGGATTTGAGTTCTGAACAGTCTTGACTTGTTTAACATTGCAACCGCCATGGCTTCACTAAATAGGCTGGAGGATACAGCTAGAGTGGTGCTGGAATATAAAACAGCCTAAAGAAATAAAAGGCAAAAAGGTGGAAACAAATACGCGGGGCAATTAGAAAGCATTAGAAAGCGTTACCAATATGTCCACTGCCTCTTCAGTCTCCATAGACATGTTCCCAATAGTGGGTGTTCTGAAGCACAAAATAGCAGTCAGATGTGGGTCAGATGCAGGTCCAGATGGATGTGGCTATAATAGAGATTAATTGCGAAATAAGTCTATCTCTGCATGTGCTCCACTCTTCTGAAAGTATGGAAAGAAATGTAAAGATTTAACATTAATCCATGCATTGGTTGGCTGAGAAGTCAATAACAAAGTGCACTAGACGGATAGACCTGTCAGCAGTCAATGGCCCATGTCAAAAGGTTAGAGGCTATGCATGTAAGAAACAAATGCCACTAAATCATAGCAATGAATTGTGTGTTTTTTGTTTTTAACATATATGGAACATTACTTAAACTGAAATTATTAAATGGTGATCCTCTATATTTAACTAGTGATGTTGATCAATGATCCCGTTGATCCAATATTTCCCATTTTTATATTGTCTTGAGAATTATGTAAGATGTTTTGGTCATTGTGAATAATTCAAAATTGTTTAAATCGGGGAGGCATCTCTAATGCATTTTCTTTATGATACCAGGACTTGAAACTGCTGTTGTAAACTAAACTATAAGCTCCACGCAGTACTTTTAAGGCTAATTGTAGCTTCAAGTAATATTGTGTTATGTTATTTTTCTGGGTCATTGTGGAAATTATATGACAGTCTTTACAGAAATTGCCATAAACTGTAGGCTCATGTTTTCTCAGATTTGGATTGATGTAGATTTGCTACAATATCTAACACAATTTCCCAGAAGAACGTTCCAATGTAGTTTTTGCCCCTTAAGCTTCATTTCACTAAGTGCTAATTATGACAACAAGGAGCTATCCTCTCAAATTAGCTGTGAGACAAATTCATTCTGACTGCTTTTACTTTTTTTTTTGTTGCATAAACATGAGAAGATCACAATTACTGAATATATTTTTTCAGATTTGGATAACTTTTCATCATTGGTGCGTAAGCGACAATCACAGTGGTTTTGAGATTTTCAAGTTTCCTACAGTAATGACTGGAACATGGTAATCTGCTAACATGTAAGATTAATACAGACAAGATGTGCCAAACAACATTTAAATAGCACTTCATTGCATGCTAGAATCAGCCTGTCTTCATAAATCCTATATATTCTGAACAGCATTCAAGTAGCTAGCGAGTTAGCTAACTGTACTATTCATGAGACTTCACTTTCATGCTAATTTAAATGTGCCTTGTCATAAATATGCACACGCCTTCACTTACAGGGGACCAACCTCTGCACCAGGGGCTTTAAGAGTTAATTTATTGCTCACTAGATTCTGATTTCGCTGTCATAGCCTTCCCTGTCTCCTCGCCTTGATGCATGCTTCCTGCTTTAACGGCTCCTTCTATTGGGAATGACAGAAAATTATTCATGCAGCACAAATGACAAGGACAGTAACTCCCTACTCCTATCAATATTAATACGAGCTATCAATATTTAGGGGTATTTTTACATATCCAAGAGCAGCTATGGCTTACAACAGCAGAGCTATCACATACTGACGAAAGTGCAAGGAATACAAAAAAATATATAAGACAAAGCGACATCATTTATCTTGAGAACAACAAAAACAAGGTCTTGCCCTTTTGCCATTGATTTGTTGGCCAGAAAAGTCGCAATAAAATCAACAGGTTTCCTTCAGGTTTCTTAAACGTTGGGAGACTTGATGAAGATTAAGTGCCTGTGTGCGGGTTGGAGCGACGATACTTCAAGCTTTGACCTTTCAGAGCCAAACAGAGAGGTAAATATCAAGCCACTAAACATCAGGTTCAAGGTGAGCTGTGCATCCTCCAGGTGAAGGCACTTAGCACGGCAGAGGGAGATAGACAGGTCCATGGTTAATATTTCACATGGGGCATTTAAAACCACTCCAATCGTTCGGCTATAATGTGCCTTAGAATATTCTACACTACCTGAGAAATTTAATCCCAAGTAGTTTCCAAATACACTGTTTTAATTGTGATTACATATGGCCTCCAAATATTTATGAATTGTAAAATAATCTTTTTAATATTTTAGCTCTATAGAGAAATCTCAACTGTTAGTACATAAAGAGGGGTATTCTACATAATATATTTAGACCCATAACACATTTAGATGTTGCCATGTTACCCTTTATATATGAGGCTATATTAACATTCTTTTCTTTTGTTTTCTCTTTGCTCACTGCGTTAAAGGGGAAGTCCCTTTAGAACGATCTCAACACAATCAACGTGCATTTTCCTAATAAAACTACTGCGCACTGCATCAAGTTTGTGAAGTTGTTGCGTACAGTTTTGTTTCACGTTTTTGCGTATTTATGGAGAATTGTTGAATAGGAGCATGGATGAATATAAGCTTGTGGGTTTGGTCTTGTAAGTGTCAAGAGTGTTCAAATAGGGCATGGAGAGATCACTGTCATAGCGTTATTCTAGTCATGATCGTGATTCTGATAGTAACAATAGTGTAATATGTATGTTTATATCCTGCTGACTCCTTATATACAGTTAATATAAGAAATCAATTCAAGTCTAACATATACTATTGCTTTAATCTTGTAAGGGACCTCTTGACACATCATATTTACATTACTGTAGAATAGGAACAGCAGATCGTGTAGTGGTCTGCAGTCTCACTGGTCTGGAGTAGTCAGCCCCATCCTGGTGATTTAGAGGAGGCTCAGAGTCATCCCAGCATTACAGAGCATTACAGAGCATTACAGTGATGGGACTATCCGCTGGAGGAAGAGCTTTTAACGGCACCTTAGACCACCTGCTCTCACCCCTCAGATGTAACACCACACCGGACTATTAGTTCCACTCTTCTCCTCCAAAATAGCCCTCTTGGACAGGTCACGGACAGGTCAGAGAGAGAGAGAAAAAAAAAATCATGTTTCTCTGTCAAGGTCCTGCTCTGTGGCTTATTCGTTGATTTGCCTTTGGCCGCTTTTGTTTTGAAAGCAGAGTGTTCCCAATTGTGTAGCACTCCGCCTCGCTCGTTATGAGGTTCATTTAGCACAGCTCCAGAATAATCACTCGCCTTTTCATTTTCCCCAAGCTTTAGTTTTTTTTTTTCTTTTATAATGCCCCACCACCGGGCTGTTTGGCCAATTACAAAGCAGACTTTCTATTACTCAGCATCTTGTATCAAATTGCAATATGCCTTAGGGGACGATCCTGAGAGAGCAAAACACAGTATCAAGGAAAACTGCAAGTAAATAGCAGTCCATGGTTGTATAGGTTAAGCCGGGATTAAAAATATGTTATATTGTATGCTTAGGGAAAGTCATTAACTGATAACAGAGTTGCTATAGGAAAAGACATCAGATTTAAACAGAAATTAGTTAAAAATAAAATCTGGAGTTATTGTAAAGTGAAAACATCAAAGAAAGGCACTTGACTTCACACTGGCAATCCGACTGGGAATAGGTAATTGTGAACAAGTAATCCTGCCGCATGCAGAAAGGTTCAGAAAAGAGTGGGGAAAAAACGTGCCCTGAAAGCTTCCCAGTTTTGTTTATCTTTTCCGCAACAGAACATAAGGCATTTTTAATTCATATATTCCCAAAGGAGACTTCATATCCTTGTACACACATACCTGTATTCAGAGGCAGCCTAATTAGTCTGAGTTGTTGCGGTGCATATTTGTCCACTGCACTTGCTGACAAGCACACTGCGCTCAATTCTAATGATACACCGTGACCTGGAGACATACAAAGTACATTTCACTCATTATATTATCTGATTGGTATTATTAAAGTAGTTGAACAGATTGATTTAAATGCAGCTGCTCGTGAGTTGGAGCTAATCAGTGGTTGTGTAGAGTGAGTTGGTATATACTCAAGACACCTGCATTTTCCAGCATGCATGAGAAAGCATGGAGACCCAGTGGGAGTCTGTCTTCACGTGGTGCGACTTGGGACGTCGTGTCAAACCAAGCACAGCTGCCTCCATCAACACAGCCCCTAATGAGACGCTTTCATTCCTCTGCTCATGTTTTTGCAACACTCACACTCTTCATACTCATTTTCATCGAATCAAGTGGGTGTATTCAGTTTAAGTGTGAATGAAATCAAATAAAAACACACTTGTTTTTGTTAAAAAAGTACAAATTGCTCTTTCTCTCTCATAGAAAAGCCTTTTATTAGATCTGGACTCATTGAAACAAAAGCACTGGAAAAGTAAACGCTGTCCCTAGCTCTCACTATAGCTCTTACAGTACATCTGTTCAGTTCAAGTAATAGACTGATAATAGTGCAGCCTGCTCACAGTGCTGCCTCAGACAAATCACTGCACATTACACCAAACAGTCACATTCACAGGGGAGCGCCATCTGCAGTGCCTCTGATGAACTGTACTATGCACTACAAAGATCTGCTCTGTAAGAAAATAAGTCTGATCTGAAAAGAATAAAATACAGCTTGGAGTCATTAGGACATGGCTACAGCTGTTGTATAGTTGGAGCTTCAGTCATCTGTAAGATTTGAACTCATCATGGTCCTTGAAGATAGTTGCTGTTCCACACGTTACATCCAATAATAAACTCCTCACTCCCAGAGTACAACTGAAAATACACGTGACATTCATCAGTGAGCTAAACCCAAGGAGCTAAAGTGTTCAGTTCTGTAATGGCGTAAGTTTGTTCTGCACTTATAATTCTGAACAGTTTGTGTGTCATACAAACGTGAATAAACTCAAACTGTGTGAAAAACAAGGCTCGTGCTGGTATCAACCCAAGTACACCTGGAGTTTATCTGTTCAAACTGCTCCCACATTGTGCCAGATTCAAGAGTCTGTTGTCCTTGTTTTTACAAAGGCAAACTCAGACTGACCCCAGTGTGCTGCACAGTACAGGGTCAGTCCAACACTGACCACTGCTGCTAACATTTGAGGTGCTTCTTGCTGGTCATGTCGTTCCAGATTCGATGCATCTCCTCAGGGGAGATCTGATGCACAGTGACCACTCTGCGGTAGCGGCAGAGGCTGTAGGCCATCTTCCAGTGGTTGAAGCCACTGTTCTGAAAAGGGTGTATTCCCAGTTTGCGCAGACACACTCCCACATAAACATCCTCCAGGTGCAGCAGTCTGGTGTGAAGTGACGTCTTGTAGATGAGCTCAGCCACATCGGCAGAGAACACGTAGCCTGTGCCCGAGCAAAACGGGGGGTACTTGCTCTCTGGGTACAGGTCACGAGGCATGTACCACTTACTGCGCATGTCTCTGATTGGTCCACCGTTGATGACGTAGCCCGTGAAGTACCTCCTCCTGGGTTTGGTGCTAGGCTTCAGGAGGCTGTAGATCAAGTTCTCCATGTTGACAAAAATATCACTGTCTGTTTTCAGGACATACTGAGCCTTGGAGCAGAAGGTGGCCACCCAGCGCATCCCCATCAGCGTCTTGAGAGTCAGATTGTGATACGAGTCAATAAAGTCCTCTACCACAATGTCATGAAAGATTTGACTTTCTTGCTCCACCATCTGGTTGAGGACAGTGTCAGTACTGCGGCCCAGTAAGAACAGGGTGACCACTCTGACATCAGTGAAGGCGCTCTCGTCGCCCCAAGTCTCCCGTATGGCCTGCCGCGCATCAAACTCCTTGTGGGTGGTGCTGATGAGTATGATCAGAAAAGGCGTGTCATTGTCACACTTCTTCTCCTCGTTAATGAGGTACCCAAAGTCGTGGGGGTTGAGGGAGCGAGTCCGGATGTTGGAGAAAGTGGTGTTCTTGTTGGCTTTGGGTGTTTTGCGGGCAGGCATGGTCACCTGTCCCACATAGGAGCTGGAGGATCGGGACACACTCAGGTACCATAGAGCGCTGGCCCAGCAAACCACTGTGAGGAGGTAGAGGCAGGAGACCTTAGAAGGCATGTTCACTGGACACGCTTCAGTGGCAGCAGCGCTGGGTAGAGCGAGGCCACGCCTCCATGGGACGTCCCAGACCTGGAGGCCCAGCTTGAGGCTGCCTCCTCAAAACAGATGACATTAATTAGAGAGAATGGACTCCTTGGGTCTTACATCAGGGCAAAGGTCCAACAGGGCCAGTGCTGAGTCTTTTCCATGGTAACAGTCTGCCCCATTCCTTCATCAGCTCCTGACAGCACCTGCCAACACAGGAAACACAGAGTCATTGTCAACATGAGCAGTACTATAACAACAAATAAAGTGAAGATACATTTACTTGAAATGTGTTTGTATGAGACACAGCAGCACCTCATTTGCTGTTTCCACTCATTCATTTAGGCTCACATTGTCTGAGTGCTGCCAGAGTGAGCCAAACTACCAGTCCACTAGTCCCCAGCACAGACTGTGCAGAGGAGCCACAGACACAGGCTCTGTTCACATGTGGAATCGAATCCTGCGTCTCTCTCTCTCACACGCACACACACCCAGGACATTGAGGACTCTCATGAGAAACACCAATATCACTCAGTGTCAGAGTGAAATCTGTAGATTTCTTTTACTTTGCTCTGTCTGTAATGAGCCTCTCTTTTGTTAGCGGTTTTGAGAGCAGCAGAATCACAGCTTTAATTGGATACAGTGACAGCCCATAAAGAGCTGAATTTAACTTCTAAACATGGACTGAGATAAAACCTGTTCATTATGAGAGTCAAATAGCTGTGCTTCCGGTGTTTAAATGCGTCAGATGTATCTGGGGAGGCAGTGACGGATGGCCAATTCGCAGGATTTCCACTGTCTGAAAGGCCTTAATCTAATCCTTCTTTACAAACAGACTTTTATTTCGCTCAGACATAATCTCTTTTGATGCGGCAGGCGCTCTTAAACACACAGACAGGAAAATAACATTTTTGTCATGCATAACTGATGATGAACATAAAAACGTAGCGATCCTATTAGAGATAGTGCGGCTGCGTGCAGAGGCTTGTGGCCTGCTTTCACACAGATAAAACACACTTTTATCACGATGGAGATTTGTCGTGTCTGTGGCGGGAGATGATTCTTTTCATCAGGACTTTTTTTTCCTTTGGTTCCTCCCTAGTTTCTATCTGCTCTCTCCTCTCTCTGTTGAAGCACAGTCATCAATCTCACGCTCCAGTAGAAGCCATCTCATCATGGCTGCTTTTGCACACCTCCTCCTGCTCTCCATCACTCCGTCCGTCTCTCCTTCACTCCCCTCTTGATCCATCTTTATCTCTCTCCACCTCCCTCCCCATCTGCACTTCCCCTCTTGTGTGCTTCAGCTCGAGATTGTTTTTGTCCATGTGACTTCTCATTTCAGTTTCGCACATACCATTCTTCATATTGTGTGTGTTATTTCTCTCCGGTGAGCTCTTCCATATCCTGCAACTTATTGACAGTTCCTGCACCAATCAGTCTCCCTAAAGCCACTCAATCCCACCTCCTCCTATCCGTTCAACTGTCTCCGCCTGGAAAACCACTAAATCATCATATTCATTTCTGCTCCTCGACCTTTCTCCTCTTGTCCACGGGTTTGCCCACAGCTAAAGTGCTGTGTGTTGTTTGATTAACCCTTAACTACAGTGCCATGGCTTCTGCACAATAATAAGCAGTTTGTTTGGCCATACTCCTCAAGCCACCTCTTAAAGCAGACTTTCACTGGTGCAAAGTGAAGGATGGCTCTGTCATTTCATGCTCTTGAGTGCATTAGGCTCTGGAGGAATCTTCACCTGAGCAGCTTTTCAAGCACTTACATTTTCTAACATCCACAATCAAGACGCTGCCTCAGGGTCATGTGTTCATCATCACAGTCACCCAGGGGTGAAATCACTTTTTCAACACTAGATACACCAAATTCTACTACTCATTTCAGTGCGGCGGAAACTCTTTTGATTTGACTATTCTGGTGTGTGTCCCAGCAACTACGGTATTGGAGAGTTATATATGTTATGATGTTATGTGAATGCCTCATTAAATCAAACAAGACTGTCAAGTTTTAGTTCATTTGCATGTGTGCTACTACTGCTGTCTGAGATACAGGGATTGTGCACCTGTGGCCTCCCTGACCATCATCATAAGAACCAGAGACAAAGTGGTGTTAGTGTCCTGCTCAGGAATGATAAGCAAAGATTTTGGAGGATAGCCGCTCTAAGCTACTGAGCCTATTTTATGACCTGTTGTAAAATATAAGATGCTATCACAGAGGAGTTTGTCATCTCCATTTGTACTGAGGCCTGTGGTAAACTGCTCATAGAGTCTGTGTCAGTGTGTGTGTCTGTGCTTGGTTAGATGGTGTGAGAGATGGAGGTATTGTAAATGTGTCTATGTGCACACAGCAGTAGTGTTCACGTGTGAGGAGGAGTAATGGAGCAGCTCGTGTTGCACTGAGGTCTCTGTGATGCTGCTGCTGTTGCTGCTGCTGCTAAATTGACTTCCCAGAGGGAGGGTTACATTCAAAATGCTTAATGTCAGTATACACTACATTTCCCAAACTCCCTCTCTCCCACAATGCGCTGTCATGGCAACCTGTGTATATTAGCCAGTCATTAGCGTGACAGCCTGATAACTGTAATTATGGCCCTTCATATGTATCACTTTTACACATTAATGCCTATCATTAAAACAAGGTGGGCTATTTTTACTGGAAATGTAGAATTATTATTTTGAGACCAGCATTTCTCTATCAAAACAGTGCTAAATAAAACAGTGACAATGGAACAGAATAAAACACTTAGGCCTTATTATTGCATACAGTCTCATTTATTGTGTTTGCAAGTACAACCCCAATACACAGGCACTGTCAGTGAAGCACTAGAGACTATGATATGCAACATACATCGAATCAACCAAGACATAGACATTATCAAATTATATGAACTCAAGTAGCTTATTATGAATAGAGATTATAAGCAAAACAAATAAAAAACTATGTACTTCATAGATCTGTGTGTGTCATGCTTCAGTTGTGCCTAATGATAGTATTGCTCACTTCCTGTGTCAGTAATTAGCAGGCTAGCTGGGCTAATTAGCATGCTAGCTCACAGTGCTTGCAACTCTGAACTGCTAATTTGAGCCTATAAATGCAGTCTGCTAAATAGAGAAAGTGTCTGGTAGTTGAACACTGTGGGGTATTTTCATGTGGATGACCAGTGAAAGCTCCTGGACTCCATTATCCTTCAAGGGCACTTATAAACACCAATGACAGAAAAGTCAATGAATAATTCAAATTAACTGTGTACACTGGGACTTATCAAAAGCAGGTCCCTGCTACCGCTAGCCTATTATTTAAACACTAGCTTGTTATTCAAACACTATGCCCTATACACTAATAGCTGCTGTTGCTGCTAGTAATACAATAGACTACTCTAGGATAGGCTATCAAGACTTTTGCACACTGAAATTTATTAGGCTGTATATAGTGTATTATCAAAAATTATTATGTGTCATATTTTACCCCAGACAAAAAAGTTTGGTGAACCCTGTTTTAAACGATCAAGGACAAAATAGCCAGCCACCCAACAACCTAATAAAACTGCCTGGTAGCTAAAGCTTTTAACATTTAGCATTATGAATAATATAAGGACATGATAATGATTAGGAGTAATTCAAAAAGACTTCATATAGCCTTTATAAGTCACATGTGCTATGTGTGGCAATACCAGCGGCAGTGAAGGGGCTTGCATGCGTCTCTTTCATGTAACATTATAATTGATTGGAGTCGTCAGAGCGCTGTGGAGTGACCTTGCTCTGGGGCCATGTTGAGAACAAACACAAAGGTGCCTTACAGTAATGGAGCGTAATGTTGGCGGGGCATCTGAGCATGTTTGTGTGCATGAGTGCGAGAAGAGACACGGGGGGGAATAAATCATCCTGGGACAAGACGGAGGTGACATCTTCCATTCATGCGCCGCGTTTCAATATAATGGATTTAATTTTAGGGAGCCGCCTCACTCACTCGCTGGTGGAGCTGTCAAAATACTGCGCTGGGAAAAGGCCTAATACACAAAGGAAACAATAAGGAAGTGTTCACTGTTATGTATTAGCTCTAAGTGTATCATCCATCAGCAGGATAATGGACTTTTATAAAAGCAATGCATATTATTTTCTTATATCAGGTGGACAACAAAGCAAAAAAACAAAAACATTTTTAATCAATATTTTTTTGTTTTGTTTTGAGCTTCAAGTGACTTATTTCCAAAACAGTCTGCAACATGAACCATTAACCAAAGTTTTGTCATAATGTATGGAGTTCTACCACAATCAAAATGGCTTCAAAATGTTAGAAATGGTATTTATTCAGCTGTTGACTTAAAAGATTTGTCAAAATTAATGTAAAGTGGTACATATTTGTCTTAGTAAAAACATAGCTCCCAGAGGACTTGCATAACACACTCCCTGCCAGTAGCTCGACTGACCTTTCCTCCCGTTACTTCAAAGTGCATTCATTACAAATGCTAATGTATTAATAAAACAAAACCAGTGGAACCAGACTGGCACTGGGCCCATTATTTTTGCATCACCACATTGCCTAATCCTCCTTTCCTTCTGCTGAGGACTAGAGCAGCTCCACAGGCAACACTTTTAACTGTCCAGGAGAAGAAAAACACCACTGCCTTGTGTCCCATGTTTGATCTCCTCTCCTCACAATCTCCTCCCTGGACTAAAACCCATTATGTCGAACATTCAAAAGGGGAATTAATGCACCAGGAATTTAACAACCATGGCCAAATTGGTTAGCATCCCAGCTAATATGAGAGAGAGCACAATTAAAATGTCAGGGCTGGGAGGTTCCCCGTGTGCCTGCTTTTGTTTGGGGATAATAAGAGCCCATGATTGTAGCGGAGGTGTAGTCCGTATTACAGACTGGCCTGGACTCTGCATAGGGACTTAGCGCAGAGCCTCTGAATGCAAAGCAGCTTAGACGTGACGGAGGAAATGGGATATCGATAGTGGCCAAGTCGTTTTGGCTGCTGCTCAGACGCCTGGTGCTGATGCAGGCCTCCAGTGTGGGGCCCATTTCACCGGGGGTCTGAGAGGAAAATCTGTCAGCTCCAATGTAGTGAGTTGCTCTCTCCAAGGATGACATCATGTGGGATAAGTTTCATGGACTTAAAAGAAGGAAGAATTGTGGGAATGTTTGAATACTTTGTTAAATATTTCTGCTGGAGGGTCCGTCACCTGCTTGTTTCTATTATTCACCTGCAGCGTCTCACCTTAAAATAAGTAAAAATATAACACCTGTGTTTATCTCAGCACTTATGTTGCATAAACTTTGACATTTAAATTACTTAGATGGTCACAGACTAGAGGAATGGTACTGTGACAATATTATCATTATCAGTGATATTATTCATGTACTTTGTAACAGTGGAAATGTACTGAATGTTCTAGTTATTTAAAATGTATGTGAAGTGCTCCCTTCTGTTGCAAATGCTACAAAAGGTCCTGTGTGAGCAAGAAATCATCCAAATGATTCTAGTGAAGGTGTATGGAATCAAGGTGTATGGAGTTTAAAAACACAGTAGAGCACTCCCTGTATTATCATATGACATCACAAGTGTTTTTTTATTTGAGAGAAGAACTTCTAACCTAAATATACAGCGTCTCTATGTTATGTGCAAATGAAACAAAGTACAACTCCAGGTATGTTTTTGATGTGGAAATAAGATTAGAGTACAGATCAGAAAATAGCGCAATATTGACCCTTTAAATGTGATATATCAAAATCCCTTCTTATAAGCATCAAATTGCTACCATTTGTGTCCAACTTTAGTCAAACAAAAGCAGGGTAAAGTGTTGCAATATAATACATCTTTGTCCAGAAAAAGTAGGAAGTGGTGAGTTCAGGTGCACTGCCATGTTTTGATTCTTTGGCTCTTGCGTCAGGCCTCTCTCCCCTCCTACAGCAGCCGCCCTGTGCAGAATGCTAAACTCACTCATAAATTGGAAATGACAGTGTGATTCATGCAGGTAATACATTTGACTGTCCATGCGGGTGACATTGCTGTTCTACAATATTCAGGCTGAGGGCTTGGCTCTGGTGAGTGGGGACACTGGGGACAGGACAGTGGTGTTATGCTAATGAGGGTGAGACACAGTTAGCACAAATTAAACATGAGGTGGACTGCAGAGGGCAAACAAGTTGGCCTGTGCTATTGTCTACAAAAAATTATCTAAATTGTTGGTTTGATAGTTAGATACATTCAAATATTACAGTGTATTGTTTAAGTGGCAACTAAATTATCAAGCAAGTAACTAGTGTAAATCTGGCAAAAGATTTGAAAAAGTACAAACAGAAACTTCTGTGTAACCAAGCAAGGGAGGCCATATTTAGTCCAGATTATAGTCCATTCATAAAAAAACCTCAAAAACCAAAACCAAAAACAACTGGGCAAACAAACATTAACTGTCACTAAGGTCCGTTCATTTTTTTTTGAAGCACATTTCTGACAGATTGTCAGACTGTATCAGACTGTATCAGATTTTATTTTATTTTTTGAGAGACAAGATCTTTAAAACAGTTATTAATGTTAGTCCCTATTGCCCACTCCATCCTCACACTATCTTAACCTTCACAGATGTATCTGGACATTATTGATGAACCATACTGGCTGTAGTCACTGGAGGGCCACACAACCTCTCCTTTTCTAGAAACTTGTGCATTTTCTTTTTGCTGATGTCGAGCTCTTCACCAGCCCACCCTTGGCACCTCCACCTGCCACTACAGAATCTACAGCGGTGTTAAACATGAATGAAGGCCCACAGCACACTACTGTCTGCTCCCATTACCGTGCTCTCCTCTTGGGCCTTTTCTGTTTACAGCTGGTCATTTTCCACATGCAATAAAACTTCTGCATCTGCCCCACTGGACCTGATCAACACAAATCACAGCCTGACGGCAACACAGCGCTCAGACTATTACGTCTGAAGCTGAGTAAGCACATTTGCAAGACCGGCGAGTTTTACGGCCCAGATATGAAACATGAAATAAGTGAGGCGTTCGCTTTTCAATTTAGCATGAGAAACAGTGCATTTCATAGGCGCTCGTAAAATGAGTTCATTTGGTAAATATGAAAACGGCAGAGGAGGTCTAAATGAAGCAAAGACTTTAGGCGGGTGATTTGTGCAAAATTGGCCCAAAATTATACGGCAATTGTTCGGAAATATGAATGAGCAGCTACAATTACGGCAATGCTGCTTCGCAATTACAATGATCTTGAGTAATTGCGGAGTGCTGATAGCATTATAAGTGTGACAGGTGGGCAATAGGGTTAGTTATTTCCTGTCCAGTTCTGCTTAATCTAATAACTCTGCTGCTGTAATTCATTGGATTGGCTTCATGCTGCAAATTAATTGTCTTCAAACTTTTAAGAGCTCTATCCTCCACTTGCGCTGATTTTTTCACTTCCGGATATAACATAAGTGAACAAAACATCAGTCAGTTCAGTCCCATACTGCTATTGAGGAAGCTCTCTGCAAAGGTGAAAACAAACAGATCAATACAGCAGATGTCTCTTGCCTCTTATGTGCAATAGGTCTTTTCAAACATTTCTTGTCTTTCATTTGAACTTGCTGACAATTCAGCGGAGATGTTTAACACTTAAAAATGCAGTCCTGGTCTCCAATAAGCTCGTCAATTCGTCAGTATTGATCTGGAAGGTCTCTCCAGGGGCTTGGGTGTAATTTTATTTTCTTTTGTTACACCCATCAGTGGTGCAATGAATCAGACTGCCGGTATATCGCCCTTCTATAATCTCCAGATAAGAAGGCAGTAGTAGTATTAATACTGATAAAAATGTATGGGAAATCAGCATTCTGAATGATCACCCTTCGCTCTGCACTTAGAGACAGAAAAGAAAGGTTCTAATCTGGTGAGCTCTCGTGGCTATAAAAAGCAGGTATATGGCATTATTCAGATGGAGAATTCGCTCAGAAAGTGGCAATTGAAAAAGTGGCACTCCAGGTGATGATGGATAGGCCAAATCAGATTAAGTGATGCTACAGTAGGAGAACTTTGGGTAAGCTGAGCAACAGGGAATTCTTCCATATTTTAGAGACATCTTGTACAGTTACAGACACATAAATTCATAGTGACATGGTAAACATTATTCGTCAACAGGACCCTATAGAGATTAGGTGACGATGTTATTGAGTCGGTTCAGTACACCAGATAGAAAAGGTATTAGTCATTTTCTCTTGGTTTCATTAATCAAGCTGCAGCTATGCCCTCCAATGTCAGAATGTTACTAATGCAAGTTTGAGCTCCCCCTGATGGCCTATGTCTGTATTTTTCCGCCTAGTTGATACGGTAATTATATAACCACTGGCCATGCAAACTGGCCAACAATTATGCTAATATGACTCAGGCACAGTTCACATTGAGTGCAGTTCAATAGACCTAGCTAACAAACAGACTGTAAACAAGCACTTGTGTTAGTTTCAGGGTAGTTAGATACTCCCTTCAGGCAGATATAAGGCTGTGTCCACAAGCAATCTGACCAGAACTGAAGAAGCTGCCTGGATGAGCTGCAAAACGTTTTCACTCAAAAAACTTTTGTCCAGTTGACAGAATTGAATTTTTCATTTGCTATAGATCCCACGTGGAAGACTGAGGGATAACACATACTGCCCGTAAACCAACTTTCTAAAATGTAAATGAATATACATTTGTCGACCAACTAACCTTACAACTAAGCTAACAATCCACATTTGAAGCAAAAACGCACGGTGCTTCCAAAGAATCTGTTTGTCCATTAGGCTGTTCCCCTGTGAGTCCACATATATACCATGTTATTAATACATGATTTATATGGCAACAATGTCATGGCAATTTCATTGAAGCTGTGACTGCATAAATGTAGTAACACATACGTCTTATTGAAGTCCTAATAATGTGACAATATGAGCTAACACAATGTATACATCTAAGCCTGTGCATGCTGCATGTATAATATCTGCATACAAAGCGTGTATACTGTCTAATAAATTGATTGATGGGGTAATTTGAGCACATTAGATACAAAGTGACATGGCGACACATTGTGCATATGTAAGTTCACACGCGGTCCCCTTGTGGGCGCCGCTCTGCCTTTTAAACAGCCAATCAGCAGGCAGATAATGGAGCAGGCAGCTCTGTGTGCCCTGGAATTAATGAGTGAAAATGGTACAATGACACTGTATTGATCTTTTGTGAGATGTTTTCCGTGTTTACATATGTGTGCGGGGAATACACCGGTTAGTCACAGCCATGATTCCTGTGGAGATTCAGACACTTCTGATGTTGTACGGAGGCGGCAGTAGTCCTTCATCATTTATGTTAAACAAAAACATATACGGGACAGGAGAATTCATTAACTGCCCAACCTAATTTATGACTTTATAATGACAGTTTTATTTAGCTATATTTATCTAACCACACCATAAAAATTATCTTGCCACATTACCAGGTTCAATTCCCGGGTTGCATTGGGCCATTCAGTGTGGATTTTTGCATGTTTTTAAAGGTCCTATATAGCAATAGTGATTCATGTGAGACTGAGCATTAAGCCATGTTATAATAGTGTTACCTCATCAAAAACATACCTGAGTTGTGTTTTGTTTCATTCACACATGTTTGAGTAAACCAACTTTCACCTTTTAACTTTAGTGGAGTAGAGATTGGAAGTTCCTGATCTCAAATAATCCAAATGATTCTAGTGAGGGTGTGTGAAGGTGTGAATGAAACAAAACACAACTCCAAGTTTTTTGATGAGGGGACAAAAACTATGGACCCTTTGGTGTGTTTTGTGGGTTTCTTCCTAAGATTGATTTGCCCAAGATTTGGATCAATGGGTCAAATGCAGCACCATATGGACACATTTTCAAACCAGACTATACCTTTACATTAACAATAATAATTTTCCATTATAGGCCCAGAATGTTGACCATATATCTCTAAAAATGGGTAATGGGTCTGACATATTTTTTTCTTTAACCTAATTCTGTGCACATAATGTATAGTGTATCTGTGACATTAAGAGCCCATATGCTCACCAGCTTACACTATAACCATCACTTATCTACATAACACCATGCAAACAAATAGAGATTCTCCCCATTGACTATATTACCTCTAGCAAAACATCTGGTGGGAGGCTGTAGTGTATTGCGTGCATGCCTCAAGTACAGCGCCTCTATCAGGGCCAAAGAGTTATCGAAAACACCATCTCGGCGCAGGGCAGATGGCTGCGGAGAGGTGCAGGCCCAGCATATCCCATTATATTCAGCTCTCAGACAACTGCACCTGTCCAGATAACACAGGACCGCAGGCAATCGAGGAGAGGAGCCAGCGGAGAGAGAGAGAGAGCAGAGGCCAGAGCTCACACAGGAGGCAGACTGCACTGGGCCAGCATCCACATGACTGTACACTGGAAATACATGACTTCTTGGAGAAAACATGCCCAGAAAGCTGCTTTGGCAACTACACAAAAAGGAAAAAATGAACTGAATTTGATCATCTACGCTTAACATGATCTGGCTTTTTTTGTTGGACTGCTATGTTGTAAGTATGTTTTGTTTTTTTGTTTCATTGTTGCTGCTGAAATTTGAATTTTCTACGGGATCAATAAAGTATCTATTTATGTATCTATGTATCTATCTAGTTAAAATAGATAAAATAGCTAAGGATGCACCGATCCTGCCTTTTTTGATCCGATATCGATGTAATGAGGTGAGGTGATACTTTGGTTTAAGTAACTGCCGATATCAGCTGATACTAGAGCAGAGACTGAAAACATAATTTAATTCCTTTAAAAACAATCAGCAGATGGTAAAAAAGATGGTTATCTATTACTTAACAGCTTTGTAAAAAAAAACAACCCAAAAAACAAGTTGAATATTCTTCAACTTTTACCTTTTTCCTCTCTCTCCTCCTTCTTTCCTTCCCTCTCCTTCCTCTCCTCTACCTTCCTCATCTCCCTCTCTCTCTCCTCTCATCTTATTACACCAATTTATAGACCAAAATGGGATATGCACTGGACCAATATTTGTGCGATATCCAATACCAGTATCGTATCAGTGTATCCATAAAAACAGCCCAACAGGCAAATAAATAACAGCTGGAGTAGCCATTTTGTGATCCTGATTGATTTTCAGTTTTGATTTGTTTCAGTAATATAACACAAAAAATTCAATCTGGCTATGTTGCTGTTGCTTTAATACAGGTTTTAAACTACTAAATTGTTTTAGCAATGCCAAGAACACGGTGTTCCAGACCACATCACACTGACTTTTTTTTTTTTTTTTATACAATGGAAATATCTTCACATTTGTTAATATTAGAATTCGCAAAATGTATTTCTATAATTGCCATTGTCACCAAACGAGAAGGGTTATAGAGGTGCTCTGACTGACCAATTAAGGATTCAACTCTATGCTCTTCACTTTGAGGTGTCAAACTTCTAACCACTCAAATTTATTGTCTGTGTACACAAAAACTATTTTCTTCTTAGTTACATGCAAAGTAATGACCCTTCCCCCTCTCTTTGAATGCAGGTTTAGATTAGGGCTGGGAATCAGAGTCCCTCATGATTTGATACGATACACGATACATGACTCATGATATAATATCTCGATATGACGATACATGCAATAATCCGTCTACTGCGCATGATGTTCTGTGATATATTTCTGTTTTTTCAAGAATCAATACATTTTAGCAACAATATTTCTTTGTTAAACCAATACCTGCACAAAGTTAATATGAAATACATTTATTTTTATCATCAAAACAGTGAGTATGTCAAGTGTATTGCATAAACAAGTTTCCTTCCACTAAATAAGCAAAGAAAAAAAAAACACATTTTGATGTACAATATACTGATATACAGACCATAAACGAACTGAAACTAATTTATGCCACAGACATAATACCTCATGAGTAGATTTATATCACAGAAGCTATTCTAAATGTACAATATTGTTAAAAATCACGAGTTGCAATAAATAAACAGCAGAATGAAAGTCTTTAGTACATAGTTTACGACTATAATAAGTCATAAAGGTTATTAATTCAACCATTTACTGCCAAAAAATAACCACAAATTTCCCAGTAGTGCAAAGAAGGGAAGAAGTACACTATAATTATTGACTCTAAAAATATACTGTTGCTGTTACATATTGAATGATCAATTGAAATTATTGTGACAGGCCAAGCTACAAAAATACAGGAAAATACTCTTGGAGATATATTGATACATACAGCAGCCAATGATAATGATATTTATCTTCATGATGTTTTGATATTTTTGCACATCCCCAGTTTAGACGCTACAAAGTGAATGTTTTGAATGTAAAGCTGGTCACGTGGGAACCTTGGTCTTAATGTCTTCTAATGCAGTGGAAGATGGTAGAGAGGCAGTGATAAGAGCATATATGAGATTGGCACGTTGCTGGTGTGTGGAGGTATGATGAGCAGCAGGTGCAGGTGACAGGAGTCAATGGGACCAGATGTGCCAGCTGGCTGCACCGTCACATCACAGCGTTTTAATTAAAACTAGAAATGACGACAATTCCCACTGACTGCTTCCTCCATTTTTACAAATGGCATAAGCAGCAAACCTCCACGTTGGAGTTGTCGTTTTATGATGCACAATTTATGGCTTAAATCTGAGAAGGATCAATACTGATAGAAAAAGAGAAGAGGGGATGGTGAATGAGGAGGAGATGGAAAAGCAATTTGCGTCAGACTTGAGATTGTCTGAAGCCAATACAAAACATAAATTAAACACGTTAAATTGTCAAAACTTGTACCACGAGGAGGACTGCCTATTATCTTCAGCTGTGAGAGAAACATGTCATTTGAGGACAGAACGATAATGCCAACAGCTATAAGAACCATGTCAAAGGAAAGTTGGCAGGACGCCTATAGCTTCTATAATGGAGATTGTCAAATGTTAGACTTGTCTCGCTCTGAGTATCTGCACCAGAGGAGATCAGAATAATGTCCTACTTACACTATAAGCAGCAGCCTTAATCTTAATCTTTATCAACATTGGCCCTGTCTCACAATGTGAACAATCATAATAGTCTGATAGTACACTTCTAATACTATCTTTATACTATTTGGAGACTCTTCATATTCATGGTAGAAAAGGTATCAAAGATTCTGTACGACTGAAAGAGGGACTATGCCAACATTTCATGTTATAATTTCTTTGCGCACAAGGCAGCATTGTAGCCAGCAGGGGGTGTATGGACTGGACTGTGGCAGTTAAAATTAAGCTAATAACAAGCTATTAGTTTTCCATTTGCTTGATGAAATAATTAAAGGTCCTACATTACAAAAAATGAATTAGCCTGCAGTTTAAACCATGTTATAATCGCAAACCTACTGGAGTTGTGTTTCATTCACACACCTTTTGAATAAGCTTTTTATTAGTCTGTCTACATCTCCAAAGCTCATAGTACTCTGTTCCACATTGTGATGTCATGAAGATATACCACATGACATCACAAGGTAGGACAGAATGTTTTCTGTTTGAGGGAAGAGTTCAGACTAAATATGCAGGATTTGTGTGTTACATAATGAAAAAATCCACATCTGCAGTGAGGAAACAACATTATAACATAGACCAAAAATTAGTGTTTTTTTTTTTTTTTAAGTGGACCACATCGGAGCAATCTCTGGGGAGAAAGGGCACAACCTCATTATGACACGAAAATATTTAAAAGCTCGGTTTAGCATAATGTCTCTCTGTAGAACAATATTCTATCAGAGTGTTTAGCTTGCAGTGCTGTGTGCAAATGATCTTTGACCTATGCTCCAGTGTCCTATAGCTGTTCTCCGGGCCGCCCTGCTGAAGCCTTTATCTCCATCCCAGGATGAGGGCCGGTCAGAGGGCGCGCTGCTCACTCCAGCCTCAGTAAATAAACCATTTCACCTGTCAGGAGCGCTCAGCCTCCCACCGCACAACCAAAACTCCACAGCAGGGAGAGACGGAGAGGCCAAACACGGCTTTGACCTTCAGTGCGACTCCTGTGGCCCTGTTAGAAACATCCTAACACCTAAAGAGCTCCATAATAGCTTTACAAATTACAAATATAGCTACACAAACTCCTATAAAGTGTGTTTTGTTTGCACTGAAGCCGCCCAAGGGAGACACTGTGAGATCAGAGGGAGTGTGCAAAACAGGGGCACACACATACACACAAACACGGCGAAAAGCTGCTGCAAAATGTATGAGTGATCTGCTTAACCGCCACGCAGGCAAATGGCACCCTATGTCAGTGTCTCCATGGAAACGGGACAAAATCATGAGCATGTTTAAGTCATGTTTGTATGGCGATCGCAGTGGCAATATCTGTTTACAAAGACGAAGAGAGAAGCCAAGAAGTACAGGTTTAATTAATACTTCAAAGGAAAAAAAAGTGAAAGTTGTTATACAAATATTTTAATTAGTTCCAATGAAAGCTATCCATATGTCTAACCTTTGACCAAAGCAGCTGACTTTCCAAATGAATAAAATATTAATTGAAAATAAAATGCACAATTGACACCTGCAGTACAATGATCACAAACATTTAAATATAACTTGGTCATTGCATTAAGGAGAGTATTTTCTATGGGATATTAACTGCAGCACATTTATTTATCTCCCTTTGCTCTACACGCTAAGTCACTCCCCTTTCAGAGTGCTATCACAACACAATCAGCATGCATCGCGCACATCATATGAGAAGAGTATGTCACATCAGGTTGCTGTGCTGTGTGTTTAGTATCATGTTTTTGTGTATTCATGGAGAATTGTCATGTGGGAGCGTGGATGATGTAGGCTTGCTGGGGCAGACCACTGGACAGAATTTACATCTAACTGCAAGGAGGGTTCGAATAGAGCCCGGGAGAGATCACTAAAATAGTCAAACATGCATGGATGGCATCTAAAATCTCTTGAGGCATGTCTTTGATGAAGAAACATTATAATAAAAGGCTAAAAAAAATACACATTTTTGCATAATGTCTCCCCTTTAAGGTTCTGTAATCGTGGTCCACAAATAGACATGAAAGAGTCTAATAGTGTTTGAAATTTACTAAACTATTATAAACTATTACAGGAAGAACTAAATGGGAGGCCTCTGGAGCACTTTTAGTATAATAAAATCAAAGAGTGACTTCAGTTGTGCGTGGCTGACTCCATTAAAGCACTGAATTGAACAAACGCGCTGATATTTGGAGTTGGACCCGGACAGTGCCAAGTGGTGCGTTGAAGGACACTAGTAACGATGACCTCTCTACATTTTCACCCATTTAGAGATGACTCACTGCTCCACAACATTAAAAATAGAAACTTATTACATAGCAACCAACCACTAAACTAAAGCTACAATATCCTACGGCCTAAAAGCACCATTCAACGCCCCTCTAACTGCTTTAAAGGCAGCTTGATCAATAGCACTGACTTAAACAGTGTTTGCTGTGCGTAGACTGTAACCTCTGTAAATAAGAGGACCATTACAGGACTTAGCTGAACCTAATACGGCCCACTCATTTGGATTACCACAAGTGAGAAGGTTAAGGGCTGTACAGGGGGGTTGGCAGATCTTGATTGGAGTGGGCACTTTAGGCAAAACACTACAAAGTTTTAAGAGGTTAAGGAAGTATATAAAATGCCAACCATAGCTTTCAGCTACAGTCAAATTTAGCTCTCAGAGCTAGCAGTTATAGGGGAGAAGTTCCAAATTAGGAATAGGAATTTATTTCTGGACAAAATGCCAAAATAAAAACCCATGATCATATAGAGGAGATTAATATGAACATTTTAAAATCGAAACGAGTCACAGGGAGAGGGGTGTCAATCAATCATATGCCACAATATATTCAAGTTACATTTATAGTCACATCATATGGTTACACAATTGTACACAATTCACTTTTTTGGAATTTTTGACCCAATATCTGTTGCCGCTAGCAACCGCCAAGTGACAAATGAGGTATACATTTTACATCAAGGACTCCTCTTTCCAATTACCACATCTTACAATTAGCCAAAAGGCAACACTAGATTAGAACCATGAGGCTGTAATCTGTTCTAAAAATGTATAGTGATAATGTGCTAATAAGATACAGTTTTTCTGTTGGGAAATTAAATATAATTCAACACAAGCAATATAAAATGATAAATCCTCCACCATGTGTTCAGCATAAATTAGCATTATTTCGATGCTTGAGGCAGTACAAAGTTGATGGTTCTTTGTAAAATGTTCCTTGAATGCTATGGCAACAGAGAAAATGTGCTTGTCTTTTGTGAGAGAAACTTTGTGTGCGTTTAATGTTGACAGGAAGTGATCCAGTGACCGTCTCAGTGTTTATGACATCTGTCAGACAGCAGATCCATCTGTGTGATTAGCTAGCGCCCGCTCGGCTGGGCTGCACCGGGATCGATGTGGAGTGCACCCAAAGATGACGCCCCCTGTCAAACTAAGTACAAGTCCACCCTAACTGTGCCAATTCCAACCGGTGTTAGCAAGATCAGGCAACACAGTCATAGTACACTATTTTCAAAAGGAACAGCATTGAAATGTAAAAATCATATACTCAACAAAAGTGCTCCATGATTTACAAAGATTTTCTTTACAGAAAATGGTACTTTCCATTTGTTGAGTTGAAAGGAAAAATAGAAGAGAAAATATTGCTTCTGTTTCTGATCTTTTGTAACCCTGAGCCTTATTGCAAACAAACCACAAAGCAACTCTGCCAGTGGTATGAAAAATTTGTATGAAAAAGTGAAATATTTATATATACTTTTATATTATATTTGTATTATATACAAACAAAAGTAAAATCTAGTAAAAAGTGAAGTTGGAACAGAGCTGTAATCTAATTACTCAGAGAAAGGGTTGACAACTTGACAACGCTGATATGTTGTGCAGTAGTTTCATTAGCATGCACACAAATTGTATTATAATAGTTCTGAAGGGCGAGTGACTTAGCTGAAGGAGCAAAGGGAGGGGAGCTGGTTAAACATGTTTATACGCTGTATGTGGCGAATATAACATTTTCAAAACAATAAAAGGCAACATGGTGATTTAAATATATTGTGTGTTCACAGTTAGTTATTCCTTAAAAGTGTGAAACCCTCGTTAAACCACAGTTAGGATGTTTTTATTTGTAAAACAGCTCATTACAAATAGACCAAATCCCCTGACTTGTTTATTCTTCGTAATTTTCCCTGACATCTACCCTTTTTGGCTTTGTCCTTGATGCGCTGCCAAAAACATCTATCCATCTCTATTTGCGCAGCCAACATTGTGACATGTATTTTTTCCTGCAAAACAGTTAAAGTTTCTTAAAGAAGAGAGTTCTTGGCGACACCTGCCTGGAATCAAGCCTAAAATGTCTTCCCAAAACACGCTACATTTTACAGCGACAGAAACACGAGCGTCTCCTTTCAGCCACCATCATCGCTGCAGGGTCGGCCATCTTGATCCCTGCTGAATCCCACTTTACAAGCTGCGTTAGCCTCGCTACAACAGAAATGTGAAAATCATTTAGATCAAAAAGCAATGAGCAAAAGTTATGGCAGAATTATAGGAGTTCACATTACAAGATCCAACAGTTTTATTGCGACTATAAACCGCGTTGCCGTACATAAACAAGATATTGGCAGTTGGCGTAAAACCCTTAACTGCTTCCAACTCATTTCCAAGTTAGATTTATTGTTTTTTTCCTGACTATGAGACGAATACATAGTGCACTTATATGGGGAGATATGGTACATTAAAAGTAAATGAAGTAACCATAAGGCATTGCACTTCACATAAAGCAGTCCATTTATTCAAAAGTAAAACTAGATGCAAACACGCCACAAAGTTTTTAGCATGCTGGGCAGAGAGTCCAGTGGTTAATTTTTCATTAGGAAGTGACTAAGAATGATGATTATTTTAGTAGGCTGCAAATATGATGTCAAATGGGCTAAACTCTTGTAATACATCACTGTCAGGAGCCCCAAATGCAAAAGTTCTCAACCGAAAAGTTAAGTAAATTTAATTTTTTTCTCTATTGGCGACTGGATGGCAAGGGCAAAGGGAGATGCTCTTAACAGGCTCTTCCTGGCTGGATCTATCTTAACCAGTGAAAGTGGAATTTTAAGAGTCATACTAATCTAATAAGAGCCAATAAAAGCACTATTTTTGTATACAACCAGGAAGAGATATTTTCAGAAAGTGAAATAGAGTAAATATAACTTGCTGGGATGGTGTGCAGTGTTTTAGCTGTTGAAGTAGCAGTAGTGGTAAACAAGAATAAAAGATTTAGGCCAATATGTGGTAAGTTGTAGTGTACAGTAAAAAAAAAAAAAATTAGTGATAGTACAGTTGCGGCTATGTGCACAAAATGGATTCTTGTGAGCTTTTTAGCTTTTTGTGATGTCATATTGTGGTAATTTTCAAGTTAACAGCTGCCTTTTACTTTTAGTTTAGCAGAAACTGTCAATTCCAGGGCTGAAATCATGCTACAAATTCACTGAGTAATAATTAAGTAATAATTCACAAGGTGGAGCACTTCGTCTGCAATATGGGCCCCTTTAAGAGCTATATTTCAAAGTGCTTATATTTTTTATTTGTCTACCTATAAGATCAATAGTAAAAAGGTGTACATCGTTGGCAAAATCTGCAAGCTTGTAATATAAAAAGTAAATGCAGGAGCTGTGGAACAAGCCAATAAACTGCTGGGTAACGACTGGTAAATGCATTTCACACTACAGTGTCTGAATCCTTTAAAATCTTCATTGGTTTATGATTGGCTTTTGGAAAACTCAATAAAATCATTTCGGTTGCCTCCAAGTATTCCACAAAAATAACTAAATCTGTATTTGAGCGCTTTGGTAACTGCCGCAAACAGCTCGTACAATAGAGCCTGATTTCCTCCTATCTTTTAACACGTCCATTTCATAGACCTCTCCTGGTGCCACGCTGTTGTAGATCACAATAAGTGTTTTCACTCCTCTCGAACTGTTACCGTGGAGACAAACTCTCCGCCCACTTGACACTGCGATAAAGGACTGGTTTAGTGTGTGCTGGGGAAAAAATCGCATCAATTAAGCCGTAATTGAACTGCGTGTCACCTTCTCTCTCTTACTTACGCAGAGGGCTGGAAGCTCACAGGGGAGGAGGTGGATGGCTCCTGAGATTGGCTGCAAACAGGAAGCCGGGGTGCCCGTCCAAACCCTCCGTGCGCTGCTGATAGGATAGAGCTGTTGTGGATGCCCCCCTCGCCTGCCGCAAATTCATTTTCACAGCTTTTTTTTTTGCCCTTGAAGGAGGACGCCAGAGAGCTGTCAGAATCTCAACTCTGTGCAATGGTAAAGCTGACACTCCTGCACTTTGCCTGATTGATTCTGCTCACTTTTGGATAGAGTAAATGTGTGGCCAAAAATGACAAACACGGAAAACTTGCGGTTGTTTTATTACAGGTGCATTGCGTAACTTTTCTTGTAGAGGGTCCGCAGCCTGCTTATCTTCATGGAGATTGTCCACCAAAATGCACCTTTAAATTTGATTTCCTTTCCGCTCTCACAAAATTCAAATCCCAAAGCAGTTTATAGCAGAAGCAATTTGCCACTTCATAACTATAATCTACGTTAATCTCAGTAGGCATTAGCAATGAGGTGTAATTTTCTGTTTTGAGAAGCCCACTCCAACTATAAAGACCACCGGGACCTCTACAGCCACAATGCTTTGTTTGTTAGCATTCAATAATGGAACTCAATGTAAGTTCTATTAAGTCCCTAATTAAAAGTCCCGTGGTAAAAGTGTGGAGTTCATCTTTCCATCACCTTAATTAGGCTAATTGTCATTTGCCGCAGTGCTCATTGTGAACTCGTTTCATTAAGTTGGAAATTATGCCTGGAACCTGTGGCTCCGAGTGACTCAGAGTCTGAGAACCTCTTAGCATTCAGATGGGCAAAAAGAGGCACCACTGCATGTGTTTTTAAGGGTTTTACATGATCAAAAGACTTGTGCCGACACGAGACAGGTCATATAAAATGTACCTGTTACTGACTTGATTTTTGAGCTACTGTGGCCTATAACAGAATAAAAGGGCCGGCAAAAATCTTTTAAAATATAGTAGGCCTCCAGCTAGACATTAGCTCTGACTGGCAATAAAAAGTACAGCTTGGATGGGGTATTTTGAAGCAGTGATCAATCCACAACAACATGCTGTATCTAATGATATAGAACTAAACTACTACTGAAATAAATACGTATACTTCTGTCATGAATGTGTAATTAAATATATTATGTATTTTTACATGAGATGTTTAGTTTTTATTAGATATTGTGGTGAATAGCAAAAACCTTAGTACACATTTACTATTGATACTTTGCAGCTGATCTTATCAATATTCCCTGAGGGTATGATGCTAACTGTAGGCACTGCTCTGTTTCATGCTCTGTTATTCAAGTTAGACTTTAATCTGAGCTTTGTTTTAACACCATCTGAGAAAGAGAACTACATCAGGTGAGCTGATTTGTGCTCTTAAACAAGTCCTTCTCAGATAATATTGTAGTCACAAGCTCGCTAGCATTAGCCAACAGTTTTTCAGTTGGTTACCAGACACCCTCAGCATGACGTCACTGGAAAGTATGAATAGGAAATGTCATCTTTTTGCACATGTAAACTGTAACCAGTCCACTGAACAAACAAACCCAAGCACATGTATCAATAGCCTTAGCGTATACGTTAAGGTAAGTGCAGTAAACATGGCCCCGGTGGCACTAGTGTAAATCTTGAGCAAACACTAGTGCATACAAAGTGAAATGTGAAGGTGAGGGCTTTATCACCATGAATTATGCGGCCATCCTGGAGCCGTGTGTGTGTGGACTGTCAGCTTTTACGACAGGGGCTAAAGGTCTATCTGTTTAAGGGTGACACCGCTGTATGCAAGCCTCTATCTGCTTCGCCTTTATTTTAGTGTGAGCTTTATGGAGCATAGATCAGCCATATCAGCCAATACGTCAGACAGGGAGAAGCATTCTGCTACACGGCCACACACAGACATGCACCGGCTTATATAACAGTCTAATATGCTTTTAATTATTCTAATACTATGAGCAATGCGTATGGGGATAAAGCTAGAGCTGTATATAGTTTAAAATTACATGTCTAGCATTCAGAATCTGCTGAGTGTGAAATCCAATAAGCTGTCATTCTGATCAGACAGAGGGTAGTTTTACAACGATGAATGAATGTGATGTGAGACGCTATGTGAGTAATGTGAAATACAAAGATATAAAATGCACCAAACTCAATTATTATTAATATACTAACTCAAAATAGCCAAGAGTTTTCTTTTGACTTTTAAAAAAAATCTACTTTCAGTAATACAACTGACACTATAACTACTACCACTATTCCTAGTAAGAAAGTAAAGTTTATTTATGTAGTGCTTTTCACAGACAAAGGTCACAAAGTGTTTCACATACAAAGAAAAAAAAAAGCATAAGATAGATTCATAATAAAATCAGTCATAGCAGCCCTAAACCTAAGGGGGGGAACGCTTGGTCGAAGAGAAGCGTTTTTAGTTGCTTTTTAAAAGCATCTACTCTATTTAGAGAGCGTAGGTGAGGAGGCAGTTCATTCCAAAGTTTAGGGGAGATGGCTTGAAAGGGTTTGTCACCTTGTATTTTATAGCTTGTCCGAGGGGACCATTAGCAACTTTTGGCTGGTAGACCTCAGGCTACGGGCAGAGGTGTAAGGCTTTATCAGATCTAAGATATAGACAGGAGCCTGACCATGCAGGGACCTGAAGGTCAGTACCCGGAACCTTAAAGTGGACATGAAAAAGAACAGGGAGCCAATGTAAGGATTTTAAGTTTGGAGCAATATGTGCTCTCCTACTGGTGTGGGTCAGAAGTCTTGCAGCAGAGGTGTGGACCATCTGCAGCTGGGTAAGTTTCTTCTTGCACAGTGAGGTAAACAGACAATACAATAGTCTAATCTCAAGGACACAACTGCATGGATTACCATCTCTAACTCAGCTTTAGAAATCCTCAAACTACTACTAATACTACTACTACTACTACTACTACAACACCTAATACTGCTACCACTACTGTTGCTATTGCTACTGCTACAACTGCTAATACTACTACTCCTACTACTAGTTCTATTACTACTTCAAAGACTACTACTACAGAGGCACATTTGCTGCTCTCTCTCCACTGAAAGTCCCAATTAAATGATAGAAAATGAACAAACAATGCCAAAAGGTTCAAGCGCCTACAAAACAAGATGGCTCTTACTAAAACCCTCTTCCACTCAATAAGCCCACTTTAAACACACACTTACATAATCATACCCTGAGCCTATCAAAACTAATTCTCCAAACTCTGGATAAACAACATTAGCATACATTACTGGACTGAGGTAGGCGGTTTGCACTTAGCGGTTATTGAACGCTTTCTGGACTCACAAAAGTTGACCAAAAATGTCACTCTGAAACTTTTCCGTGTTAAGCTGATGAACGGCTCGCTGTCGTCAGATGGTGCATTCAGGGACATCACGGCAGAACCAGATCCTCTGCGATAACACTTGATGTGATATCCAGTCTCGCGCACTCGAACGCCTCTCGCTCTGTGCTCCTTGCCTTTCCGCTTTAAGAGAAGATGAAACTTTAATGATGTTTGCATGGAAGAGGGTCGGCACAAGTACAAGGGAGGGACGTCAAAACATATCTTATAGAGAAACAGAGAGGATCATGGGAAATAGATGTTGTTATGGAGAATATTAAAGAGTACTTGCATGCAGTCTGTTTTTTCACAAACAATGGAAGAAGAGACTACATTCAAAACCCACAGCATAAAAAATAAGATACAAAATAAAAATAAAATGCAGTGACAGCTGATCTTTGTGCAAACTTTGGCAATCTCAACACTGGCATATTCACCGTTACATAAATGAGCTTTTTCTGCTGTTATGCACTTATTGTAAATCATCAACCGAAGTGAGTAAACAAGTATATTTTCTGTCTTGGTCATCACAGACACCATTATAAGAAAGCATAATGGGTTATTTTTCAGCTATGTATATTTCACATTCATTTCATCTGAGCAACAACTGCAGCAGTGGCTAATTAACATGTCTAAACTCCACTCGCAGTTTAGAGGAGAAAGTTCATTCAACACATTAGAGGTGTGAGGCGTTTGAGGACAAGAGCAGAAGTAGAAACAAGAAAACAAAAGCTCATCAGTAACTAGTCTTGTCGCAATAGTTATATAGTCTTATCCCTCAGTATATGAACATTGGAACAACATATTTTAGGGTTCAATATGTATTTTATTTATGCAGTAGTGAGGAGCTTTTTGCCATTTTATGTAATAATGTAAGATTGTGCTGTTGAGGGTAAAATAAATAACTTATTTGGCTCATTAGTTAATACTGCTATTTATTTGTTGAATCTCAGGCCTTTTAATTATGTAGTTTTAGAAAATTGTTTTACTGGGATTATCTTGACAAAAAGTAGTTTCAGTAGTTTCATTGTGACAGGCCTATATGTAAAAATGTGCATGTAAGAAATAAGAGTTTTGTTTTGTTTTATTTTACTTTGGAGTGTTCCACAGTAGATCAATAAACTTTTATTTCTCAAAAATACTTATAAAACAATCTTACTGTGAGGCAGGTCACTTCTCCACAGATCTGAACTTTAACTTGTAATAACATCTTAACACCAAAGCAAAGCAATAACATCTCTATGGTGAATCCTTTACTGGAAAAAGTGTTCTAACTTATAACAGAATGATGCCAAAGTCAGTGTTGCTTCTTTGCAGTGACATCACACAGATGGGGGTTCTACATGTATTTCTATGGCTGAATGTTTGTTAGTTACCATGGTACACAATGAACACATTAGCGAACCTGTTTAAAAACACATATCGGCTCATCTGTTGTAGTTCCAGCTAAGTCACTTTGGACAGACTGTGTTAAAACAAAACTCAGATTAAGTCTAATTTGAGTAATAGAGCAACAGACAGAGCAGTGCCTACAGTTAGCATCACACCCCTAGGTAATGTTAAATTTAAAAATATGGCAGTTCAAATTTTTTATAGTCCAAATAATTAAACAAAAAAACAATAAACTGGAATTCTTTTGTAAAGAAATTTGCTTGTAGAGAATAACTTTTTTATGAGTACAAATTGTGGTTTTAAACAGTTTCTTATTACCCCATTTGTGGTAATTGTTTATAGAGTGTAGACAACCTAAAGAGACAAATACTCATCTTTGCACTTAACTTAACCTCTTTAGATCCCCACATTTGCTTATTTAACACAATCACATTTGCCAGGCATCTCCACGCCTGTGTATTTAACGTGTGATTTACAGGGGGCTCGGAGCTACCTCTGATTAAACACCAGCGTGGTGCTTTAATGTGCTGTTTACTTTCCCATAAACTGTGTAAACTCCACAAATTGATGCAGTTTTGTGGCTGTAGTCGGGTGCCTTCGCTCGCTTTTAACACAGACAAAAACACTTAGGAGAAACACCATGTGATCATAGCAGAGAAATCAAGGAAAAAGTCTTCTGTTCTTTTCAGCTTGGTTTGACGAAACTAAAATCTAAACCCTGAACATGGAGAAGTCTATCTTTGGCTAGCATTAGGCTTCTCTTTAGAACGCTAAAAATAAATCCAGGTATTGGTACTAGGGCTTTTAGCCATTTAGTTGATTAATCGGTGTAAAGAAATGTGTATTAGTTGACTAATCTTTTTATTTACATTACAAGAATTTATATAAGACAACAAACAAACAAGCACAGGATCTATAAAAGTGAGTGAGTGAGTTAGGTGAAGATTTGGTATTTATTTGTAAAAGAGTAATCTGCCTTCATATAAGCACAATATCCACATAAATACATAATCCTATTATTTCTTGTCTGTATAAATATTTGGTTTTGCATGAACTCCTGCTCAGGTAGAGTGCAGTCTGGATCAGATAGAAAAACATAAAAGTTTTGCCATGCCCCCTTTTTTGTTGACTAATCGACCAAGCCTTTGTTTAGTGGACTACAGCCCTGAAAAATAAAGTGAATATTTGTAAACTGTAGGGTTAAAATCTTGTGAACTGCTGAGATGGTAAGATGAGACTGAATAGAACGATACATTAAGACATCATATGTTTATAGGGTGAGAGGTCTTTCATCAAAGTATCACAGTTGGTATTAAATATTAAGCTTTTTTGAAATATCTTCCCTTTGATCACATATTATTAATACATAGTCTGCATTTTATTTATAGAGTGTTTACTTTCAAACAAGTCATAATTTGAAGGAAGTATGCTAAATAAAAGTAAGATTTTCTTTTTGTAATTCATGTAAATTAGTTTAACCTGGGGAAGTCTATCATTATTGTGTCTCTGAAGTAACAATTTGTAATTAGTACAAACAGACAGTATGATGGTAATATTTAACACAAATCCATTAAAAAGGACATTCATTTCATGTTTAGTCCAGCGGCGAAATCCCACACACCACTGACTGTGTGTGAGAGTCTGGAGTGAGTGACACTGACGATGCCAAACACATTATCCTGGACCCCCAGAGGTAATTACACTTTCTAATGCGAGACCAATTAGGAAGAGCCATCCCACTCTACAGCTACCATGTGCAGTTAGATTTAATTACACGATAGACCCAGGGCTCCCAGTAGTAAAAAATATATATATGAGGGAAAGTTTGGCGTGGAAAATTGAAGTTGGTCGAAAATCTGTGAGCGTAAATATCTGTCTGTGAGGTTAGAAGTCATTGGACACGGGTGGGTTTTGAGTTTGTGGTGTGAAAGAGACGCAGGTGGTGGCGATGGGGCAGAGGGCAAGAGAAGTGCCCCGGTCACACTCCAAATAAAGAGCAGGTGTGTGTCTGCTGCTATAAAGAGGGAGAGCGACGAGCGTGGAGGGTGAAAACTACCGGGCAAATCCCAAAAGAAAAATCACTGTTGGAAATACATTTAGGTGAATCCATGTGGCTTAATGTGGTAGTAAGGCCATAGTTGGAAAAAAATAAATATTACAGAAAATACTACCTCTACTGCATATTAAAATTTTCTCTAACAATGTATTTACATGGGTTTCATGCAAATTATTTCTTTAAGATTTGAAGGACTTCCTCATTCAAAACATAATAATATTTTGGTTTGAATTACATACTTGCCATAACTTCAAAGCCATGAATACCTGCATTCTAATGTACAATATAATACTGAGTAATTACATGAGAATAAGATGCTGGGAGCGCTCACCTCAATCACAGATAAGTTATGCGAGAAACTGCTGCTTATCAAGGTGCTTATATTGAAGATAATTAATAGACATATATAAAGAAAACTTCAAAAACAGATTAGATTATTATTAGTAGATAGTTGTGTTACATTGTACTTAAGGTATGTAAAATGGAATATGACCAAATAAAGAAAATATAATCTTATTGCTGGGTTTCAGATAACATTGCAGCATTCTATAGGCCAATAATATTCAACACAGATGTGGGGGGCAGCTAAAATTAATATTTTCAACTGCAGATTTTGTTGTAATATAGCATGATCTGGGGTCTAGTCAATAACAGAAATGATCAAGTTTGATATTTGGGAATTAAACACAGTAAAATTAATAGGGAAAACTGGCTCTTGCCTCCATCAGGAAGTATGACATCATGACATTCAAGAATCTGAAAACCGCCAATAGCCTGTATCTTAAAATCTACTCTTACACTTGCATTTGACTAACACATTGGAAATGGGCGGGATTCAAATGAATACATAGTCATTTTGATGTAAAACTCAGTAAGTCATAATGTATATACTATTCTACCCTTTTCAGTGTACATGTTTAAGTATGTATGGTCTATAGGATCCACTTCTTTCTTTTCAAAGCACTCATATTTGCCTTTGAGATATGAACTACTTTCTCTCTCTGCTCAGCACTACCACCGGGCCATCTCCTCATGTTTCACTCAAATCCTGCACAAGCCTCCATCAGCTTTTCAAATTGGGAGACACAAGCCCTGGTTTAAGTCTTGGTTCAGTCTTCAGGATTCACTTTGGCCTTGTCTTTGGGACAGACATAGAACAGCAAAAACTAAAGACACAATTTCATACGCCCATATGTTCATTTTGTTTGTATGAAACGTGAGTGCTAACATTTGCTACCTTGTGAATACAACATGGTT
>KN515556.1:60595-73569 GCA_000787155.1 Scartelaos histophorus
GCAGTGTATTTCAGTATTTTAGCATTCAGGAATAGTCTGCGATTGGCAACGCATTTGGCACAGGTTAAAGATATCAAATCTGTGGAGGAGAGAAGGGATTTTGAGTCTGAAATAGGGCTAAAAATCTGCCGCGTGGTGTAGCAGCAGTCAGACACATGGAGCGGGCCTCTCCAGCTCTGATTGTTGACCTGTGTTTGATCATGGTTCCAACAGCAGCTTCCTCCTCTCTGTCAGACTGAACCACACCAAAAAAGCTCTCTCAACAACACGTGATTTCAAAACTGGACAAATCTGTGTTGAGAGAGGATTGACTTTAAAACTGCACTATGCAACTTTTTGGTCAGGGGTTCATTACCTGCTTGTTTCAGTTTTTATGTCATTGCTCTGTCTGGAATGTTCCACAGTATGACATTCTCGGGCAAACATGGAGACACTGATGCATGCTTTTATCACCAGTCCAATAGACTACTGTAATGCCCTGCTCTCTGGTCTTCCCAAAAAGAATATTTCAGGTTTGCAATTATTACAAAATTCAGCAACACCTGTCCTGACTAAGACCAGAGGACGGGACCACATTACACCAATTTTAAAGTTCTTTTACTGGTTTTTATACTTATACTTTTGATACTTCTTATCTTTCTGAACTGCTTTCCGGCAGCAGGCTCCTGGTCATTCCCAAAGTCAGGACACACACTCACAGAGAGACGTCTTTCAGGTACTATGGCCCTCGTCTATGGAACAGTCTGCCGGAGGACCTCAGGGCTGCAGAGAACGTTCATGTTTTTAAGAGTAGGCTCAAGACCCACTTTTTTAGCTTAGCTTTTGATTGAAATTTGTATATTTTTACGGGTTTTATTATACATATTTTACCATATTTTACTATATTTATTTATCAATTCATATTCCTTTATCACTTATTAGGATTTCCAGTGTTTCCATATTAATAGAAGAACATGAAGTGCAAAGCAATTACTACACAGACGTTGCATAGTGCATATTTGAGGTTTGATTTTATCACACATCAATCTATTTAAATTTAACTGGGCTCATTAGCTTCAGCATATCCCTTTTTCACTTTTAAGATTTCCAGTGTTTCCTCTGTGTGTGTCTGGATGGTTTGGCTGAAATGTATATTGCTTTTAATCACTGTAAAGTACTTTGTGTTACATTTTTGTATAAAAATCGCTTTATAAATAAAGTTGGATTGATAGATTAAATAGCTTTGTTAAATTACAGGTGGTTTTATAACTCAAAAATACCTAAAATGTTGGAAATATGACCTGTAACTTGGTCAGGTTTGATATCCATGCAGGCAGAATGGTTTAATACCATACTGTGAAACATTCCAGATAAAGAAAAAACATCTCCATGGAGAAAGCATTTGATCGACCTTCCACCAGAAAAGTTACACAGGACACCTTTACGAATGTGGTTAGAAGTCGGGCTTGTCTGATTTACTTGATGAAGATGTATGAAGAAGCAATATTTCCAAAGTAGAAAGTAGAACTAGGCAAATTTATCTTAATGTGCCTATTTGATTTATTTACTTAAAAGCCTGAGATTATTTAGGAGCTGTCTGGTCTGATTTTTGTTTCTTGTTTAGATGTGGAAGATTAATTTTGTTCCACTGGTTTAGGAAAATAACATTTGGGAGAGTTACTTAAATCTTACCCAATGGCAGATATATTTGGTACAGAGTCTAATCAGGGCAAATTGAGTCAATAATCTAACACAGAAACCTAAGTAAAACAAGTTTAATTTAACAAGTGTTTTGTTTTTTTCCATTTTATGCCAGGAACAAATGTATTAATCAAGAAATTGTCAAGACAGCATGCTCAGTGCTACTCCAAATCACACAGAAACCACAGAAAGTCCTGCTCCAAACAGAGACAGGGTAGTTATGGAGACTGTTGGAACTAAAAGTGGAACAATTCTGTTTTGATTTTCTTCGATGCACAGGTCTCACTGGAGTTTTATTTAGATTTTTGTTGGGCCTCAAAAGAACAAAAACTGCCAATCTCTACTAAACAAAAGGTAAAAGAGACTGTAGCTGTTAAACTTACTGCTTCATGACATCACAAGGTGAAACAGAGCATTTTGATCTTTGGAGATGTAGGTGGACTCATTATTCAGACATGTAATGAAACAAAACACAACTTTGGATTTTGAGGTAACGGCATTCTAACACTGCTAAAAGCTCAAAGGAGTCAATTTTGCATAATATGGGACCTTTAATAGTTTAGAATTTTTAATCATTGTAAAAAATTGTCACAGAAGGAGCATACGGTTCAAGATATGTTATGTGTTTTCTGCATTTATTTATTTATTTGGACCATTTATTTGCCCATAAGTCTCCGCTCCTCCTGACTCTCTCATGTCTGTGTATCTGTGTGTTTTTGCCTTGTTCTCAGCAGAGTGGACCACACAAAAATACATGTCAATTTGGCATTTCCACTGCAGCACAACAAACCCAAGTACAGCTAATGACACAAACAAAAGGTGGGACTATTTGGCGTCAGTGTTTTTTTTCCTAATCATCTCAGTGTCCTTAATGAGACATGTTGTGCATCTGTCCCCGTGTTAACTGGTCCAGCGCGGAGCCACGTCACCACAGCCCAGAGCCATAACGAGGCCCATGTCAGTATTGGACACCGCGGGAGGGCATCTGTCACTGGTGCTAACCTGCTGTGTAGTAATGACTATGTGTGTCACTAGCCACTGCTAACGCTAACGTGCATAAACACACTCATATAAGCTTTCATTGCACAGTTTTAGCTCACATACACTAATGGCCAATTATTTCATATTTTTCCTATGCATTGCTATAGCAGTAACTGTCATGTGAACTGAAGCTTTGTGTAAAGAAAGTCTAAAAATCCTCTGCCGGGTACAATAGAGCGGCCCCATCCGACACAAACGCGCTGACATCTGAAGACCTACTCCAGTAAAACGCTGCATTTCGCTCCTGTTAATAAATCTGACTTGGCCTCCTCTATGCGTCTTATTTTGGTCTTTTTAAGAAACCACAGCACTGTGTCTCCTGTAGAAAGTCACAGCAGCGTTGAAAAAGGGCCTGAGGAAAGTGTGGTTTGAACCCAAAAGCACTAGAAAAGCAGACAATAGATGGAAGAGTTTGTGCAGGCAGACTGTGAATGTGGAGAGGGACGTGCCGTCAACTCAGCTCATGCTCATAACTTATAATGACATATTTAGGTATAGTAGATATTGCAGAGGTGTTTTTATATGTAGGGTGTAAAAAATCAAACATTGCCTTTAAATTGATGTTTGAGGTTTTTGTTTTCTATCTACTATACTCTATATGACATTTTCTAACTTGTTTAAACAGACCTATTATGCAAAATTGACTTTCAGAGCTTTTAACTATGCTGTAGTTGTTTCCCTTTCTCATTTACTCCCCAGAAGTTGTATTTGGAGTGACTTGTGCATGTTTGAGCAGTCTTTAATCGTTTATTTTCAAGACACCATTTTGCCAATGAACTCCTGCTTTCACTGTCACTGGTATATGCCCACTGCTCTGAACTTACTTTGTACCAAAATGACTGGGTAACACCTATTATGACCTATTATCACCTATTATGAAAATTAAATTGGAGAAACAATGAAAATGCTACGCAAGCGTGATCTGCAGCTATTCATCCACGGTGCCAACAACTTCACTGATCGTTGTGGTGATGCAACTACATCGAAGTCAGCAGAACAATAGGTGTTATATAGTTATAAAGGTCTAAAACAATTAAGGTCAACATAAAATAATTAGACAAGACTAGTGCATTTATTTAAAGTTACATTTTTGAGACCTACACTACATTTGAATTGAAGTTTGAAGGAAAAAAATGATTAAAAAGAAGTGACTGCATCCTTCAAGGGTTTATTGTCAAAATGTCTTCATTATTCCAAGGCAAAAATTCTTTTCACAGATCCAGCTCATAAAAAGATAAGCCTTGTCCTCGCCAAGACACTATTCAAAAAGAAAATGACAAATCCTGACAAGTTCTTCTCCTGCTGAGTAGTGTCTCCATGTTAAACAGTGGTGTTAAGACAGAGATGGAAGGACTTGGGAATGAAGTTCACCTACTTCTACTAATGCTACAGCAATAATACATTTAATAGGATGGTGATCACTTCCCCTAATGTTCATCCTCATGACAAGGAGTGAATGATAGGCAAATTTAATCAATCACAGCAAAGTGAGTTAATTTTTAAGAAGCAAATACATCTTAAAGCAATATATTTTAAACCTGCAGAATCAGGATATTACAACAACTGTGACCTATAGGCTGTGAGATAATGTTTTACCATATCGCTCACTGCGTTGTGATTAATACGATGCACTTTAAGAGTAAAACTCGTGGCGGTGCTCTCATTAGCAGCAGAGGTGCACACAGGCCCCATGTTGTTGGCTGTGACACTTCAAACAGACTGGCTGAGTGGCAGTACGTCTGCGGTTCAGAGTATTGGGGTGATAGGACCCTCCGACTCCCTTCGCCATCAAAGCTGAGAGTGCGTCAGTCAGACAGAAGCAATATTTGTTTTCATGTCAGGAGAGAAGAAATCCATTCTTTGAGCATACACTAGAAATGTCAAATAACTGCACTGTACTGTCAACCTTTGAGTACAATGCAATTATCTGTATGGAGAGGCATTATTATTCCATTTGAGTGCTTCCTATGTTGTAACACTTTGAAAAGGCAGATTCACTAGGGAGGATACATTTTCATTTTTATTAAAAGCAGTGCCACAGACTGAGTCACAAAGGAAACAATGTGCTGAGACAATACGAGCGGCGTGAACATCAAACCAGGGATTTGGTTGTGTTCATGTCAACGGAGAGGAGGAGCGCAGGGAGCGACCTCAACTGTTTAAAATGGTTCCTTTTGAGGAACTAAAGTAAAGCTAAGAGTCCCCGGTGACAGGCATCATGGGAGTTTGTGATCCCATGATGCAGTGCGGCGGAGGCTCCGGAGTGGTGTCAGGGCCGCTGCCTGTTTACCCGCGTGTGAACAAAAGGCAGTGGGATTGGAGGAGACGCGTGAGAGTGATCCCCGAGAGATGAGGCGTGACGGGAGAGTGACGGCAGCCATCTTGAACCTGGCTGCTGAGTCACAGAGGTAGCTTTTGTCTTCTGTCATGTTTTAGTTTAAAATATACTCCCTGACAACTTTATTAGACAGGCTGAATGTTCTATGCAGAGCTTAATGTTACTAGTAGTAGACTTGTCGGTTGTATTTCTCAATTTGACTGGTAAATAGTTAAATTATAGGCACTTTTTGTGTGAAAATAAATCACTGACAGAAAATTATTTGTAGAACCAGAACTGAATTTAAATTGGGGCCAGACTGGGAAGAGAAAGGTGAGGAGCTGCAGCTGGATCAGAGAGAGGGAGCGGGAAGGGAGGGGGGTCTGATGGCACCAACACAGAGAGGCAGAGGGAAGAAGAGACTGGACTTTAAGTCTAATAGTGCAGATTTAAGTGAACTCTTGTGAGGAGACATAAAGAGACGCACTGTAGCCCTGACTCAGACCTTCCACCAAAGCAAGAGAGTGGTGACTCCTCTTCAGTACCATAGGCTCTTGGCTACAAACCTGTTGATTAAAATGATCTTTTGATTTTTGGCCCAGCCTTAATATAAATTACACAAACACACATGGACACAAGCAAAGTATGTACTGGTCAATGTTTGATATAGTGACCCTGAGTTCCCCATAACAGTGCCAAAAGAATATCTTAAATTATGTTGTCTTGCATCTATACTGATGGTAAAATTCCTTATGTCAAGTAATCTGCCTATATGCTACTTCATACACTGGTCCATTCTGTTATAACACAAGACAGTTGGTAGAATATAAAACCTCTCTACACTGATCAACATACATTCTGTTCCAGCATCTCCAGACTGACCCCAAGTACAGTTCATCTGGTGTTTTAAAGCTCAGGACCTTTTAAAGCTCAGGCTTAGAGTTTTGCACCAGTCATAAGTCAGCTTAATGTGCTGTGTAAATGAGTGTAATATGAAAGGTAGTGAGGGGCGCAGTGCTGTGCGTCACATGTACAAGACGTGAATGTGAATGTGGCTTTGTGTGAAATGAGATGGAACATGAATAAACCCTGAGTAGAGAATGTGATAAGGATGAGACAGATACCATATTACCATATCATCTTACAGGAGTCTAGTTAACGTCATGTAAATAAGACATCTATGTGAATAAATTATAAAAATGCCAGATTTTTTAAAGAGCCTATATGTACCATTTTCTGAAAGTTGTTTCCTCATTACAATCCACTTGGATTTGTGTTTCGTTTCATTTACACATGTTTAACACACAAACCCTGCATAAGAGTTCTTCTCGCAAACATAAAACATTCTGTTCCATCTTGTGATGCCATGTGGTGATATCAGATGTCCTCCACTGTGTTTTTAAACTCCATATACCTTCACTAGAATCACCTGGATAGTTTCAGCCCTGGAATTTCCTATTTCCCGCTTCATGACATCACAAGGTGGAACGCCCTGGAATTTCCTATTTCCCGCTTCATGACATCACAAGGTGGAACAGAGCATTTTGAGCTTTGGAGACACAGACAGACTAATAATAAAGGATTGCTCAAACATCTGTGAATAAAAGAAAACACAACTCCAAGTATGTTTTTGACGACGTAACGTCATTCTAACATGGTTTAAAGCTCACAAGAGTCAGTTTTACACAATATAGGACATTTTTTACAGACTTGCTCCAACTTGTATATTTTCTGAAATGTTATAAAATAGAAGTGTTTGCACATTTATCTAATTGCTATAATGTCCGATAATAGTTATGGAGATGAAAAAAGTATATATAATTAATTCATATCTATCAACCTCATATAAATGTGGTTTAATTCAATAGATATGACAGGAAACAAGGCGTTGACTGTTATCTGAACTCTGCATCATATTTAATCAGAGAGCGATTGTACACGTTGCGTAAGCGGCATTATTGGGTGATTGTGTGATGCTCCCACAGAGGCTCAGGAAACTTTCCCTCTGAGAATTAATTACTTTTCTAATCCTCATCAGTCGCGCTCTCATTAGCGGCTTACATGACCCGACATGGAGCTATACATTACTGCTGTCCTGATGAGAAAGGGAGGATGATGGAGAGAGAGAAAGAAAGGGAGGAAGAGTAAGAGATAGAGGTGATGGAGAGAGGGGGTAAAAGAGGGAGAGAGGGAGGGAGAGATGAAGAAAGACAAAGAGAAAGTGAGTAGAGAGAGAAGAATAAAGAGAGCAAGAGAGAGGAGGAGGGAGATAGAGAGCAGCAGGCCATTACACTTTGGCAGATCATTTTCACTTACAGTCACAGAGGCCTGTTTTACTCCCTCCTCTCATTTCATGCACAATATCCTTCCAAGATGGAGTAGGAATCATACAATACAACTACCACTGAATATTTGATACTATTTCCATATTAAATTTTGATTACACTTTAAACAAGCAGAAAATTCCTCATTAGAATTGTCTGTTGTGATCTTATGCTCCATTCATTAGTGGTTATTGTTCAGATATCTTTAAGAAGGGCTGGGAGGGTATCTGAGATTAAAACATGTTACGTAGCTCAGAGGTGTTGGCTGAGTTGAGGATTTCATTTTTTTCTTAATAGTTATGACTAAACAATGTAATGCTGCTAATAAAATGTTGTGTAATTCAGTAGAATCAGGATCAAAGTAAAGCTTTGTTTGTGTACAGTTGCCATTGATAAATGTTGCCAATTTTGCCAAAAAAGATACAATTTTACCACTCTGAAATTTGGAAACCATGAAAAATGAAAAATAATCATAGTAATTTTCATTCATGCAGTTGAAAAAAATACAGAAAAATGATGTAACGGAGCAACAGAAGGTGATGAGACCAGGTTCCTTTTTATTATGCCTCATTTGTAGCTGGTCACCTCTTCAAGGCTTTCAGCTTCCTTTTTATAGCTGCTGTTTTGAGTATTTTTCATTCTATAAAGATAATTAGTTTTGAATTGTCAATTGCTATGGAAACAGTGTGACTTGTTTATCTCTGAGTAGGCACAATAACAAACTTTGAAGTGCAATATATTGCTGAAGTTGTTGTCTTGAAATCAAATCATGAAGCGGAATTTTATCATAATTAAAAAGTTTTCAAAATGTCAGATCTTGTTAAATATTGTTGAGCTGTATAAGTAAATAGAAGATTACAAAATGTAAGTCACTAGTTTGTGTAATTTTGGTTCATAATTCAGTTTTTTACGGATCAAATCTTATCACATTGCAGTAAAAGAAAAATGTCCCACTATTAAAGGTACCCACAATAAATACTGACACCAAAATATTATTATTTCATTTATAATATATTGAACGATAAGTCAATATAGAAATTATCCCGACAGCCTCTCTGAAATCTGTGGATATCCAAACCAAAGAGCAGATATTTTGTGAGAAGAGTGAAGAGTCTCCCAATGCACAGGCCCATGATTAGACTGTACATGTCCGGCATCCCTCAGGACAAAGCGTTATCAGGTCTGCTTTTATCTCCTCTGCCATTACACTCTTTTAATTAAAGCACGGGGCGTTTGTCAGCAAAACTCGCACGATAAGAGGTGGGAGAGAGAGAGAGCGCAAGGTTAAATGGCCACACACCAATCACACAAGAACTACAAACTTTTATTTGAAATCCTGCCAATGCTTTTACGCACTTCTGTCAAGTCTACAGCACTGTGCACTTTGATATCAGGCAGTCCTTGAGGTTGCTGCCAGCGTAGGGTCCCCTGGTAACTCACAACAACATGAAACAGGGAAACCAGCAGAAGGCAGGAGCGAAGCAAGTACACTGACATAATGGGAGTTTAAAAGGTGATACGGTTAAAATTAGACTTAATGTTAACTCCTACCTGCTGTAAGTCAGACTGCCCACACACTTTTCTTGCTTTCTCCACATGTAAAAGCAAGGTTTTCTGCAATAACAAGTTCGAGCACCTGTGAGTTAAGGGGCCCATATTATTCTATTTTCCGATGTTATAACGTTGTTTCCTCATCACAAACATACCTGGATTTGTGTTTTGTTTCATTCACACATTTTTAACACACAAACACCACATATTTAGGCTGTTCTTCTCGCAAACAGAAAACACTCTGCTCCACCTTGTGACGCCATGTGGTTATACAAGAGGTGCTTTTCAACCCCATGCACCTTCACTAGAATAATTTGGATAATTTCAGCCCTTTAATTGCAAATCTCTACTGAAGTAAAGGTAAAAGATAGCCGTTACCTTGAAAACTACCGCTTCATGACATCAAGATTTGAATCACACTCATGTATTGGATAGAGCCTCAAAGCAGTGTTGTCACAATGCTAAATACTCAATACGATACCACCATGAAGATCACATGTTTTTAATAACAGTCATTTTCATACACAAAATCATCACACTTTAATTTATTAACGTGAGATTTTATAGTTGCTCTGATAATGCTCAAATTGATATTACTTGCTCAAAAAATATCTATCTTGAGATTAGTTTTAGTATCAGTTAGTATCAGATATTCAATACTTTTGAAAACGCTATCTCAAGGTAAGTATTGTTGTCAATGCAGTGCAAAGGCATAAGAAGGGAATTTAAAGGAGGGTCCGCTACCTTCTCTCTCCATTGAGACATTATTGCTTTGCCTGGAATGTTCCATGGTATGATATTAAACATATCCATCTAGCATTTCTAGCATTATGGATGTTTCTATTGCACAAAAATACAATAAATTCTTCAGTGAATAGGGGTTGAGTTGTAATATAGCATAATGCTGTAACCTGTCTCTCTTGTGATAGATAGGTTTAATCTATGCCATGGAACATTCTAAACAAAACAATTTACATAGGGACAAAAAGACAGCAGACCTTCCACTTGAAATGTAATGCAGTGCACCTTTAAGATGAGTGAATATCATTTTATTATTTTGAAGTAACATTACTCTTACTCTGAGCACTTTTATTCCTCTACTACCTCTGCTGAGAATGAGTAGCAGTAGTTAACACCTCACACACTGTCTCACATGTCTGACACATGAGTTTGCCAACACAAGGTTGTTCTTTTGTACCTCTGCAATGTCACGGACTGCCTGTTTCCAACCTTGAGTCCAGTTTTATTTCAAATCAATGACCAGAAAGTCACTATTGTGTCAAACTAGCATGGATTCAGTTGAAATAGAGTTATTCATCACAGTTTGGTATAGGGCTGTAACACGTAATCTGTCATGTATTCTTTTTTGGTAGCTGGACAGGTACATCTTATTTGAGGTTTCATAGCTATAAGGTTCGGATAGTCCTGGGAGAATTGCCAGTTAATCAAAGGGGTGGAAATTCAGGCTCACTTTTGTGCCTACAGCGACTTTAGATTCATCTTACCATAGCTGAAGGATGGGGAGATGTCATTCAAATCACAAGCAGACAGCCCGACCTAACCTGTCACAAGCCAGATTGACATGTACTTTTCTCTGAGCACATATCAATCTCAAAAGTCTCTCTACAAAAACACTGGCAAAGGGAATACGAAATGTGTATGTGATGTGAAGAAGGACAAGTCTGTTTAAGATTTGCAAGCAATAATTTTAAGGGAAAATCTCCTAAAGAGTAGTGATGGTGAAGAGGATGAGGAGGCTAATACTTCTGCTGCTACGGTCAAGATGGGACAGAGGAGAATTGGGGCATAAACAGACGGAGCTCATTCTCCAGCAGGCTCCTACAGCTCTGCCCAAACAGTGATAACTGTACCACAACTCACTGTTATGCACTAAAAAACCCTATGTCCTGTCAATAACAAATTCATCTGTGCACTGTTTCTTCTATTGCACATATATATTTTGTATTACTATATTTCTATTTTTTATTTTTACTTGTACATTGCCTTATTTGACACCGCTCATGTGTTATTTTTGCTACTTATTGTGAATGTATTATTACCATTTATATTGTTGCTCTTTTTATTATAATACATTGTGATGTGTGAGCTACTTTGTCCAAATGATTTCCCTTGTGGATCAATAAAGTTTATTTATGTCTAAGTCTAAGCCTAAAGATAAAAGCAAGGAGTAGAGAGAGTGTATTTATATGAAGTGTCTGAAAATGAACATGTATGAATGACTGTCTTTTCAGGTTAAATTTACAGAAAAAGATTGAACGCTGCCGTGTTGGCTAGAAGTAATTGCTATTGTCAAAAAACTCCACCCACTCACATCATTCCCGCCACATGATTGGCCGGCTCTCACCATCTGCTTGACTCTGACAGCGTGATTTAAATAAGGGTCATCCATCACAGACAGCGTACGCAATCTCACTTTGAAACCATTGCACTTCTTTTGAGCGAAGGTTAAGTCTGTTATAAGTCCTTCCTGGGTTGTCGTCGGCAGGTGTCTCGTCTCCGTCAGTGTCACCACCTCAACACCCTGTTCACTTCCTGGTCTATCCGCTCAGACAAGCAGTGAGTAATGAGAGTGGATAGAGTGCGTGCCGGAGCAGTCTGCACTGTAATCCTTATCATAATGCCCTTCAATGGAAAGCCAGGGGTCATAAATAAACAAGGCGGTGAGGGAGGGGGAGGGGCACGCTGGTAAATTTGACCTGGACCTGAGGGTGAAGATGAGCGAGTGAGGAGGCCGATGGTTGGCACGGCTGCATTGTAAAAATCAGGCCTAAATTTACAATGTTAATTTCAGTTGTTGAGTAGCTACTGGAGACCTGTACGTACAAGGAGATTCTGGCAGGTTTCCACATTTTTTGCTATTGTAAGGAAAATTATCTGCAAGAGGAGTGAGAAAATTGCATTTAAGACACTATGAAAATCAGCCCCAAATTAATCTAAATAAAGCAAGCCTATGTATTTTAGACAGCTCATTAAGAACGAAAAGATCATAACAGCAAATCTGCAAAATAGTTCTTTGGTGGTCAATGCGGGTGAAGCGTCTTGCCCAAGGACACAGTCAGAGTATGTTTTAAATTCTTCTTCAACTTCAACACTTAAAAACACTATTAGATAACAGAGGGGCAATTGTTTCGCAGTCTGTAATAACAAACAATTCATATAACAGCACAGTCATGACAATGGACAAGGACAAGGATAAAAACAACATTGTAAAAAGGATGATTTAAGTTAAAGAAGTGCGATGAGACTATATGGTACACAACCCTAGCCAAAAATAATGTACTTTCCATTATATTATATTTTAAAGACCAGTGACGACAGGAACAGAAGAATTGTGTTGTGTTGTGTCCTGTACTGTTTGTCCTACACCTGGGCACTGAGTATCTCCTGCCTGATGTATGCAGGGGATGTGTGCATGTTCGCCAGGATTTTATTAGCTTTTTTGACCAATCTGGATTTGAAAATATCCATACAGTCACTAAGCTGTGTGCCAAAAATTCTGGTACACTCTTTACAAATGTCTGGCTTAGGAGACTCAGCCAGCAAAGAAAATAAAAGGCGAGGACTGATTCAATGAAGCAGCAATAAAACATCTTCATAAAAACACAATCAACATTAAAATGTGCATTACTGCAGAAAGCATCCTCTAGAGACTGTAATGTGAGCTTACTGTACATCATTACACCCAGGTACTAATATTCTTGTACCACCTCCACACACTGATTTTGAACAACTACTCTCTGGTCAGAAATGAATATGTTATCAACAAGGTAAACATACCGTATATTTCAGGCTATAAAGCGCACCAGATTATAAGGCGCAGTATCAAATAATATGTCAGTTGTGTCATTGTCCACACATAAGGAGCATCGGATTATATAGGCGCAATAAGAGAAACAAAACGCGTGTCGGATAAATCTGACTTTATTCAGATAATTTAGAATAACTCTCTTGTAGCTAACACAAAAATACAAGTTTAACAGTTGGGTGATTTCAGCATCAAACATGCCCGGATCCCTCTCAACATTGTTCAGTTTTAACAC
>KN515560.1:0-22177 GCA_000787155.1 Scartelaos histophorus
GGAGAAGATGGATGGATGGATAAAATTTTGTCAAAATTTTGTTGGTACGGCTTATATTCAGGTGCGGTCAATAGTCCGGAATTTATGGTACATATTAACTTTACACAGGTAGTGGGCAGTTTAACTAAGAAATATTCTTGCCAAAATGTGTTTGGTTCTTAAATAACAATAACATATCACAGAGTAGGCGGCACGGTGGCTGAGTGGCAACACTCATGCCTCACAGCAAGAAGGTTACGGGTTCGATCCCCGGGTCGCCCGGGCCTTTCTGTGTGGAGTTTGCATGTTTCCTCCCCGTGTCTGGATGGGTTTCCTCCGGGTGCTCCGGTTTCCCCCATCAACCAAAAACATGCAACACCCTATGAACAGTTTACAACAAGGGACCGGCGGGGAGTTCCTCCCTCTTGTGGGCTCACCACCTGCAGAGGGGTTCATAGGGTCTGGGTCTGGTGCATAGTGTAATGGGCAGCGTGCTGCCCCCGCGACCCAGCCGGATTAAGCGGGAGAAGATGGATGGATGGATGGATATCACAGAGTATCATGTGCAATATATATTGATTATCGCATGTAAAGCAGTATTGTGATGATATCATATAAAATCGTGAGGGACCCTATGATTCCCAGGCCTTATCTACACAGAGAAACAGACACTTTCATACTTTTTAAAGGGCAGCTCATCCTCCCGCTGCTCCTGGAGGCCCTCCAGGACATAGCGATAAGCTTCAAAGTAGGCAGTGGTCTCTACCATCAAGAACACCTGGTTTTGCTGTGTTACAGAAAACAAAACAAATTGCTATTACATATTATTTATTTTGTTTGGTTAACATTCGGTAACATTGTCTACCTGAATCCTGGCCAGCTTGTGTCTACTTTCTTCTGTAAAAGTGATCTGAACTCTTCCTTCTTGGAGCTCTTTTGGGTCTCGATCTGACACAGTTGCAAAGAGGAAGCTCTCAAAGTTATCGCATGACAAACAGACCAATGAACCAAAGATCAGCCGCTTGGAGTTCTCCCAGCGCACAAACTGTAAAGTGAGATTATGAGATTGAGAAAACAAAAAATGAAAAATGTTTTGAATTTGCTAACATTTGTCTAAACTAACTGGAAACTAACCTTCAGTTTCTCCGCATTAAACTGGACGACATACGCCAGGCCATTGATGGTGCACTTAGGAGCTATCACTTTTGTATCATGATATATTCTGATGTCGTCCAGTCGCTTTGCTTTTTCTTGATTCCCAGGATTGTCCATTTGGGTCCAGAGCTCCTGGATCCCTTCTCTGAGTGGCCTCACAAAATCCTCCCTGAGCAGCCGAAAGTGTGTGTCCAGATATATGTGGGTGTTTTGGTAGCGCTGAGAGGTGAGGTTGGGTCTGAGATAGGGTCTGTCTGCATGTCGAAGTTCCTCTGGGGTCGGGTAGATAGGAATAGTCCTGAAGTCCTGCTGGTCTTCATCTGCACATAACATAGTGAATTTAAATTTATTTTTGGTGTGGGAGAATAAAGATCAGTCAAAATGTTCACCGTTTTATTTTTTAGTTTTTAATTTGTTGTTTTTATTAGTGACGGAACAAGATCTTGAGATTTTTTTCTTACATTTTCACATTTGCTTTGGATGAAAATAGGGTTAAACTTTGCTGAGTAACTCCTCTTGAGAAGTTGTGATACCAAAAACAGTCAACTTAAATGAAGCAAATATTATGAGCTGAAAAATATCACCTTTTCTCAATCTCGTGGACTGAATCTCAACATCTTGTCTCATAGAACTGGTGTCGTCCCATCCTTAGTTTTTATTGTATTAAATAATTTTGTGGAACTCTTTGAAAACAGTTTATGAAATGTGCCAAAGAAACAAAGTGGATTCAAAAATGTAGGCAAAAGAGGGGAGCTTTTTATAACTGTGGTACCTCACCATTAGTTTACTTAAATTTCTATTTTCATTTTCCATGCATTATTCAGAAAAATCATGTAGAGTTTAGGAATGTCAGATTTCATTTTTCAACAATAAAAAATATGTAACTTTGATCTACCTAAATAAAAATCTGCTGCTTACTATGCCACTGTGTTGATTCTGCAGTTTTGAACAGAAGGCTAATAAACCTATTTCTCTTACAACACAATAAATAATAATAAAACGAAAATGATTTACAAAAAAGAAAAAGTCTTCTTTAAGGTCACTCACCACCAGTGTTCAGTAGAGCGTAAGTGTCCTTGTGTGGGCGTAGGGTGCCCTCTCTGGACCTGGTTTGGAGATGTCTGACCAGATGTTGAACATGCTTCATATTCTCCTCTATCTGAGCTGGGACGTCCACTCCTGAAGTCCTCAGGCTGCAGATGGATGGGGTCAGCAGCACCAAGAGCAAATTCACAGGTTCAACTGTGCTGGCAGGGAAAATGATAAGCACCTACACAAAGGCACAATATACAGATGATGTGTTTGTTTTACATTAACAGAACATTACACAGTTAATTAAGTTTATATGACAGGTTAGAATAACTACTTTCACTAAAAGGTAGTGAGCAACATTTAACATATTCAAATTGCAGTTTAATATTGTTAAGTTTATAATTTGACTTCCTAGTTGGACAGCAGACATACTTTTACATATTTTTTTTTAACTGCCCCCTAAATGACATAGAACTATGATAAATAGAGCACAGATATTATCCTAACAACCCAAGTAATACTTAAAAAACATTCAATGTCTAAGTTTAAGTCTGTCGAGTGAAAACCAGGAGACTTCAACACTGTGAGAAGGTCAGGGCTTGTTAATTTCTCAAAAGCAGTGATAAAAATTGTTTTCATATTCTTTTACTCTATAACAAGTTAATGTTGTATACTACATTCTGTACATTCATAGTTTTGTTGCCTTCCATGAGAATCAGAAAATAATAGCATAAATGTATTGTATTCATAAGTGTTTTGCCTTCTCTACCTGTGTGAGGATGGACACAATGTTCTCCAAGTGCTGGGGATATTTCTCTCTGCGGGAACTGTCGGACTCGGAGCCTACACCTGCCAGGTACTGTGGCAGGACAATGCGCAGAAAGCCCGAGTCTTTGATGCTACCGGCCAGGTGCTGCAGAGTGCCCCTGTCTGCTCGGGATTTGAAGGCTATACTCAGCACCTGACACAGCAGCTCCACCAGGTCCTTCGCCATTGAAGACTCACTCAGCAGAGGTTTCAGACCCGGATGGGAGGAGACGCTGACAGCCACTTGTGATGGCTCTTTTGTAGAAAGTTCTTCAAGCTTTTTATAGTCTAGGATACTTTCTTTAGCAGTTTCCCTTGGACTGAAATTTAAGATCTTGACTAGATTTCTACTTCTGTCTTGTTGAGGGCGTCTAGAGGCTTGCCTGCTCCCCCTCCTGTTTGCACTAAACCCTCTGAAACCTCCTCTTCTTCCATAATCATCTTTCGCTTTCACATCTCTCATTCTCCACTCCATCCCACTCCACTCTCCTCTCCCACTGTCTCTACTGTCTTCGCCTCTCCTCCACCCCCTGCCTCTGTCTCCTCCTCTTCCGCCCCTCTGGACCAGTCCTACTCCAGATGCCTCATGTGCTTCTCCCTCATCAGAGTCTGCAGCCTCAACCTCCTCCTCTTTTCTGTTGTTTTCACGTTTGTCATCGACTCTTGGTGTTAGTTTTGAACTTTCATGTCCTGACACTCCAGTTTCATTTACTTGTCCAGTGCCTGAGGAAGAAAAATGGTCAATTGCACTCACCACTCAAACATAATCGGTATGGCTAGAATAATAATCCTTTTTAATGATGATTTATGTTGTATTTGAACCTGGTCCCTGCACTGAAGAGGACCAAAAGGATAATTTTTGCACATTCTGCTAGAGATCAACCAATGTGAGTTTCTTCATGGCTGATGTCGATCCAGAGAAACTGATGGCTGATAAGATCTGACGATATTTTGGGCGCAATACACAGAGCGATTGTGGTCATTTTCCACAAATGATCTCATTTGAATTTAGTACAAAGTCATTCACAAGTTGTTTTACTAAAAACTGGATAAAAGAAAGGTGTACTTCATTTTTGCAGTACTCATTTTGGATGGAAGCGTAAAATAAAGCTTTATGATACTGTATTTTAGCAGCTGGTTGGGCAAACATCGCCCTCTGTTGGAGATTTAAGGCTAATAGCCGATACACAAATATCCGCCTGATATAACAACCAATATATAGAAAATATAAAAATATATAGGCGATAATTTTCAATTGCAAAGGAATATACTACTTAAATAATTCAAGCTGCAAATTTGATTTGATTGTGATTAATCTTCTGGCCCCTGGTTCTGGTCGTGTGGTTAGAGGTGCTGTTATGTTTTGATAGACTCACCAAGTTCTTCTTCACTCCCTTCTGATTCTCCCTCCATCACACAAGTGATTTAGTAGCAGGTGCGTAGAGATGTCAAAACCTGTATACGGGTATATAAGGATTATCAAAAGGCAAAAATGAAAGTAGTATAATACTAGTAATACTAAATAAGTCACATTCACAGGACAGAAATTAACCTTCTTTTGTAGCCTTGTGTCTACCTGGCTCACACACTGTTGTATTGTGTGAAATAAGCTGTTTGTTTTCCTTATCCATGGAGACTGGGCTAGAGGGTCGCTAAGGACCTAGCTAAGGGAAGGAAGAGGAAGGGAGTGAACCATTTCATCACCAACAGAAACAACAGGGCGGAGTAGGAGTGAGGCCTTTGACCTGGTTCTCCCTGGACACTGCTGTGATGCTGCAGGACACAGAGGAGGGAACCTTTTGGCTTTTCCTCTCCTCAAACTGCCCTGACACAGATCTGCTGACCCTACCTGACCAGTCCTCTTGTTAAACTGCACTGAGACCTTTGACTGAGACACAGAAGCTATTGAGAAGCACAGTGGAAATGTTGCTGCTGCAAAACTTGATTTTCCCTCATGACCAGTAAAATGTCTCTAATTTTTTTGTAAAGACAAGAGACTATGTATATCTAAATCTACAATATCCCAATATAAAACGTGACATATCTGAATGTATTTGATTTTTAAAAATATAGCAGCTATGGGAGATGATAATACATAACCTAAAGTAATATTGTGAAAATGATAATGAGAGATAATTTACAGATCTTATTGTCATCATCTTCAGTCTTATAAACAAGACTAATATCCAACTAGTGTCCCATTTGTTTATGTTACATTGATTCAGTGGATGATACACACATTTAAGAGTAATATTTGAGTGTATGTTTCATTTCAACATGATCAGTTTCCTTTTAGGTGAAAATAGGGCAGGGATTTCCAACCTGTACAAGAATATTATACTACTGTAAATGTATAATTTTAATGCCTAAGTCTGTACACTAAAACGTTTTGACCCTATTTATACTTTTATACTGTCATAATTTATTTAATTTTTGTTTTTTTATTAACTGCTCAACTGTGATTGTGTTTTATGAGTCTGTATAGTTTGATTATTTACTGCATATATATATTTAAAAAATGTATGTGTAATTTTGATTCCTAACTTTGTACACTAATATATAATGGATAATGCTTTATGTTTTCTAAGCATCTCACTGTTCCCTGTCAAAGGCTTGCACTCAGTTTCATTTTCGTTTTGTATAAGTAGTGTATAAGAAACCCCTGAAATAAACTGAAATGCCCTCTAGTGGTAATCCAACAAATTTACAATGACACTTAAAGTTTCATTTCATCAGAATAGCTCACTTTCACTTAAAAAGTCGTATTTTCTTACATTCGCAAAAAAAAGAATACCACTCCAATGAACCAATCAGATTGCAAGTTCGTTTTCAACCGGGCTGTTCTGATGGGGCGGATGAGGTGGGGACCAGACGGACAGGGAGCTGTATAACAAATACAGAGACATGTCCTTCTGGATTTCCAGGCAACTTTTCTACTGGACTAAATCACACTGGTGCAGTGGATCATAGGCACATTTAAGAGAAAACATGAACTCGCTATGTTCTCTAGTGGTAATCTGACAAATTTACAGTAATTTTCATTTAATTAGAATAATAATTTTAATTTTGGGATAAAAAAAAAAAAAGAAGAAAAAAAAAAAAAAAAGAAATAAGAAGCCTAACCCTAACCCTAAATAAGAAAAGAAAAGAAAATGTAATTCATCTCAATATTCAGCACAGATATTTTCAAGAAAAACTTACTTTGACATTCATTTGTAAAATTTTGCATAACATTAACCTAATCTTGATCATAAAAGTCCATGAAAAATATGCCATACTTTTTTTTAACTTTTGCCTCTAGAATCATTGATTTAATGCAATTTTAAAGATACATTTTCCTGGTGTGGGGTCTGTTTTCATGCACTTTCACACTGTCTTAATCTGACAGTTCCCTTGAAAGTCTTGTGGCCTAGTTTTTATAGTTAGGCTCTAGACTCATTAATGTTTTCTAATTTTAAAAGTACAGTATGCAATTTTTCTACAGAATGAGCTATCAACCTGGCGGCTGTCGGGAAGTCAGAATGGCACGCCGGGGTGGTCGCGAGTCCTCAGCGGTCGCGTGGGGACGACTGCGGACCGGGGCGAGGGCTATCATCGCCGCAAGCGGCTTTAATTATTATTGTTGCCCGTTTCAGAACCAATTTAATTCCATGCCGTGACCAACACACAAGCAGATAACCACACATTTTCAGTTTTGATGTTTATTTTTGGTCATTAAAAAGAGCAAAATCACAACATTATAAAGGCCCATATGGTTTAAGATGGGGACAGCTCAGATTTTTGTTATAATACAGCAAAATTTAGGCTCTGGTCAATAATAGAGATTAGCAGGTTCAACATTTTTGCATTTACTGTTTAGATATTTACTGGCAAAGTACAATGCAATCTAATGTAATAAAAGACAAATTATTCTGTTAAGCACATTTTTTTGAAAGCAAAGTCAATCCAATTCATGTTTACATACCATCAAATCAGATGTCTATATATTTCATTTTTTATTGCAATCATTTTTTTTTATTTTTTTTGGTTCATCTCTAAAAAAAAATGTAGACACAAATGTAGACATTATGCAGAAATGTAGACAAAAAAATCTGAGCTACATACAAACAACATAAAGTCAAGTCTAATGAATAGGAGGTCTTTTGAGTAGATTTAAAAACTGGTACTTATAATTGCGTACATTAGTAACTGTACTTTAACTTGAATACAACTTCCTGGTACTCTTTCCATCACTGCACATAGCCTACTACTTTACTGTACTGGCTGTAACTGTCAGTGCATGCTAATTAATAGTAAGACAGTTAGAACAGTTAGAATGTGCCTAACGCAATCTGAAATAAGAAAGTTTAGTTTAAAACAACTGTTGTACAAGTGCTGTTGGCCAAGCAGGCCCCTGTGCTCCATCCATCTCAGAGGCCAGTTGGTTGCCTCTTTCTAGGGCGTGGTTGGTCCCACCTATATTTTCTTTGCATTCAGGACACTGAGATCGCTGCATGGCCCCTCCACACTCTGTTATAAGGTACACATGACCATTTGGGCATTTGAACCAGTGACCAGGCATTTGGATGGCTGAGACAATCATCTTCCTCTCTTCATCACTGATCCCCAGTCCACTGTCAGGGGACTTTCTTTTCAGCTCTTTTATTATTTGTTTGGCGCTTGCTTCATCATCTTCAGTAAATGGGCCAGACTTTTCCAGAACTTCTCGTAGAGTTTGTTCCTCCATTTGAATGTTTCTCATTTGTCCTCGGAGTTGTGCCATATAGGAGTGAGCATTTAGTTCAGCAAAATGCGTGAGTCTCCGTAGTTCTCGGTCCAGATCGTACACCTGCTGTTCTGAAAATCTCTGCTGTGGAGCATTGAGCCAATCCATAAATTCTTGAATCCTTTTAGCAAATGCTGCAGCTTCAGAGGAAGACATCTTTTCTATTTGAATCACCTTAAGCTTGGCAACTCGTGTATAGAAGTCCATTTTGTTCTCAATGATCCACAGGTCGACTACGGAGAGATGAGGCCTTTCCAGTTCATCCTCTATTTGGTGGAATACATGTGGTAGGACTGTTTTGTGTTCGATTTCTGTGCATCGTTCCTTTAAGGCCAAAGTTTGCGATTGAATCTCTTCTGGATTTCCTGCAATCTTCTGCTTCACCAGCTCTATCTCAGCCAGACAGCGGTTTATGTGAGAACCATAACGGAGGTTCGCATTTGGATGGCTGAGACAATCATCTTCCTCTCTTCATCACTGATCCCCAGTCCACTGTCAGGGGACTTTCTTTTCAGCTCTTTTATTATTTGTTTGGCGCTTGCTTCATCATCTTCAGTAAATGGGCCAGACTTTTCCAGAACTTCTCGTAGAGTTTGTTCCTCCATTTGAATGTTTCTCATTTGTCCTCGGAGTTGTGCCATATAGGAGTGAGCATTTAGTTCAGCAAAATGCGTGAGTCTCCGTAGTTCTCGGTCCAGATCGTACACCTGCTGTTCTGAAAATCTCTGCTGTGGAGCATTGAGCCAATCCATAAATTCTTGAATCCTTTTAGCAAATGCTGCAGCTTCAGAGGAAGACATCTTTTCTATTTGAATCACCTTAAGCTTGGCAACTCGTGTATAGAAGTCCATTTTGTTCTCAATGATCCACAGGTCGACTACGGAGAGATGAGGCCTTTCCAGTTCATCCTCTATTTGGTGGAATACATGTGGTAGGACTGTTTTGTGTTCGATTTCTGTGCATCGTTCCTTTAAGGCCAAAGTTTGCGATTGAATCTCTTCTGGATTTCCTGCAATCTTCTGCTTCACCAGCTCTATCTCAGCCAGACAGCGGTTTATGTGAGAACCATAACGGAGGTTCTTGCGTATTGGTGTGCGACACTTGGGACACTCTTTGAGTTTGATTGCCACTTCTTCCTGGTTGTCTTGCTGTCTCTCATCCATCTCCATGTATTGGTCCATTGCTCTGCGTTCGATGACGTGTCCACAGTCTTGTAGCTCAATAAAGCGGGACTCTGGATCGTCCTCAAAGCCAAAGAAAATCTCTGTGACCTCTTCACGATGACAAATGCGACACTTGTCTGGACATTTCTCTCCACACAGGCCGATGCATGGGTGCCCACAGACCAGGGTCTTCTCACATGGTTCATCACATGGAGGGCGGTCGCAGGGCTCGTGGCAGAGCTTGGTGCAGGTTTGGTGTGGGCACTGCCAGGCACAGGGCTCCACACAGGGACGGCAGGGCTGACCACATCGGCTGGGGCACTGACTGTGGATACAGCGATTCTCACATGGACGAGCACAAGGAGGGCAGTTTGTGCAAGGAGCCTGGCACTTGTGAGAGCAGACCAGGAGGCGCTCACACTTCTGGGAACAACCACAGTGGTAGCGCCCCTGGTGGCAACGGCTGCATTTGCCACGGCATGGATGACCACATTTCAACTGTTGCTTGCATGGAGTTGTACAGGATGGCTCCTCTTGCAGTGCCTTGTAAAAACAGAAATCCTTCTGGCTGTGGCCACACTTCAAATCAAATGTAATCTTTGCTTTGCACCTAGTGGTGCAGGGTTCCCCACAAACTTTATCACATGGATGTCCACACCCAAGTGTTTTCTGGCATGGCTCTTGACACACAAAGTCTTTAGGATCCTTGTAGCAAGGAACCATCTGTCTGTGTAGGCATAGGGGTATGGTCTTCTCCACCAAAACTTTACAATCACCACATTTCTGATAGCACAGTTTAAGGCAGCGATGTCCTAAATCACAAATAATCTTCTGGCATTTCTTCATACACTGGTACTCCTTGTGCTCTTGATCATAGGGATGACACACTTTAGCACACACATGGCCACAGTCCAGGCGGTACTCACAGGGCTGGGTGCAGCCTCCTTCAGGGGCCTGCTTAAAGTCGGCGGCACCAGAAGCTTTGACCTGTCGAGAAGGGTGATTCTGACAGCAGAGGGTCAAAGCTGTGCCGATCTGGTCCTTCTCCCTCAAAGTGTGGAAGATGTTGCTCCACAGTTTGACTTGGCCGAGCATCTCACTGTTCCCTATGCAGTAAAGGCCTTTCTTTGCACGTGACAGAGCCACACATACTCGATTGGGGATGTTCAGAAAGCCTACTCTGTGTTGCTTGTTGCTCCGGACCAAAGACAAGAGCACAATGTCATTTTCCTCTCCTTGATATTTGTCTACCACATGCACTTTAACTCCTGAGAACTGACTAGCAGGCATGAGTTTGCGCAGGCAGAACAGCTGGCCTGTGTAAGTGGTGAGGATGGTAATCTGCTCTGGTTTGTATTCCTGAAGAAGGAGGTACCGACACAGAGCAACAACAAACTCAGCTTCGTGGCTGTTCTGATGACTTTTTCCATCTTTGATTTCTACTTCAAGGCATTTGTGTTCTACAAAGAACAAGTTGCTGTTCAGACCCTGTAAAACATGGAGAAACATGTGTCGTAAATGCCTAATTTAATCTTAAATGTCAAATGTTCACTAATAAGTCATAAGAGGGACTGGTCACACACCTTGATGTTTTCATACTCTAACACTGAGGGATGGTTCTCCAGCTCTGAGTAGATGTGTGGGGTCAGCAGACGGGCAATGTCAGGCCTCATGCGATGCTGAAAAACAAAAAAATATATATATTCCTGAATTAGACGCCAAAATTACAACAAAGATAACAATCATAACAGGATTGGCACAACAATGCCATGATAGTACCTGATAATTGAGTCTGACGTAGGGAAGTTCCATGTTCACTAGTCTCTCAAACATCGACATCTCCAAGTTGAAGTTCTTTGCAAGTTCATACACAGTGGCACTTGGACGCAGCTGCAAGAAACATTTTGAACATTAAAACTGCAAGTAGGGCTACAGGTCGCTCGCACATTTGGCAACCATAGTTCATTGCACCCTCACCTCCAGAAAAATCCCTGACTCTCATTACACATCAGTTGCCCCTTAGTTGCCCCTCCAGAAATACAACTTCCAAAAAAGCCACAGAAAGGGCAACTGAGCATTTTGTGTGCAATGTAACTGATAGTAATTCAAGGGAGTTCAGACCCAACAGCTTCAGCCCTCAGGCTCAAACCAACAGAGGTTGTGACAATATTACATATATTGTGTGTATGAATACAAAACGATATGAAACCTAACCTGCTGATGATCTCCTATGAGGATGAGGTGTTGACAGGCGCTGCTCAAAGTGGTGATGGTGTGAGCCTCCAGAACCTCTGCTGCCTCCTCCACGATGACCAGGGCCGGGCGCACCTCCTGCAGCGTGTGACGGAACTTGGCTGCACCTGTCGTTGTCATGCCGATCACCTGCACATTTTCACATAAATATATTTATATTTACAGAGAATATCACATTTCCTAGTAGATGATCTAAGATACTTTTTTACAGTAGTCATACAATCATTTACCGTTGCCTCTTTAAGAATCTCACAGTCTTGTTGTCGTTTGACCTCAGCCAGTCTGTTCACTGAGTTTTGATATTCTTGTTCTAAACCCAAGGTTTTAGTGCGCTGTTCTATTCTATAGCGGGAAAGCCACAAACTGCAAAAAAATAATACATGAATTAAAAACAGATTCCATAAATGCTTTGCTGAAGTATTCTGGCTATTTTTGTCTCACCGATAAAGTCTCCATTTGTCAGGTATACTGAGTGTCCAAATATTAGTAATAAACTGCTCCTCTGTTTTAGTCATAGTTGAACTTTTCTGCAGCTCATGTTTGATTTTTTTCCTCAGGCTTTTCTTTTGTTTGCTTTGGAACTGTAACACAACAAGTAATAATTATTTCACTATGCTGTAAGTTTGATCATAGAATTTCACCTATAATTTAGCCTAGAAATAGTCCTACTCCAGTGGGACATAGCTCTTTTAGACTAATGGCAAAACCTGAATAAAGTTCCTAAGAATATACCATTGGGGATAGACAATTTAGAATCAGGCTTACTTTTTTTTGAATAATGAATGAATGTATAAAACAAATACATTTTGAGACAATGCTCTATACTGTGGTTGACAGGATTACAAAGTTTAGTTGAAATTATGCTGACATGATAATACTAGCATTAGCAGCGTGGATACAATCTTTATTTTTGTAAAACAAAGACCTAATCAGGTGTATATTATGCGCAAGTTATCCCAACATAAAATATGGGTGCCAAGTCCTAACTAATGTCCACTAATTTCCTGTGAAGGGTGTGTCCATATCTGACATGTCCACTTATACATTAGTGGACATGTTTAGCGGACATTGTCCCCTTAGGGTGATGTATAAAAGTGCATAAAATAAGCACTGGTGTTACATATTGCCCCTTTAACAGTGATAACTGATTCGAGGTTAATGTTGTACCTCCCAAATGTCATCATTCATTCCTGGAATCGGCTGAGGATTAGCCTGTGGCTCTGGTTCATCCAGAGACATGGCCAGCATCAAGTCCTGCACTTCCTTGAGGGCCTGCTCTGTGTCCCCTTTTCTGTGCCCATCTCTTCCACCTCTGGGATCAATGAAGTCATCGATAATACGCTCAGCTGCAATCATATCTGCCTCCTCATCAATATCAATGAGCCTATCTTCTGGCTCAATGACGACATCTTCTGGCTCCTCCAATGCAGCTTCAGCCCCCTCTGAAACAAAGTAAATTTATCTATCCCCAACTCTGCTAACAGTAATATTGTATGTAATTTGAGGAACTAATAACAAGATTGATCTGCTTTGTTACCACTTTAATGTCAAAATCAGTCCTTACCATTGACCACTTGTGCAATCAGTGTATGCCCATGTGAGAGACCTTCAAGACCCAGCCACTCCATGATCAGGTTTTTTCTGCCTGACCTCTTTTGAAATCCACCTTGATTCTACAAAAAAGAAAACATAAATAATACAAAAAAAATAAATAATAAAACATTTTTAAAATCTTTTTTTTTTTTTTTTTCAGAAATACATAAAGCACATGTAGGCTGTTCCAGTGCTCCTTTGATATATGCGGTTGCAGGACATTCTCTCGTAGGACTCCTTTGACAGAGCATTCCAGTTGCACACTCTGAACCTGCAGTTCACGTTCAGCCTCACAAAGCTCTCGAAAAATCTGTCATATAGTTAAATTCAAATTAAAATGTGAAATAGTGCTTTGCATGATAAGTGAAATATTGCATTTGTACAGTATGAGTGAAGTACTAAGTAACAATCCACAAAAACTCACTGTGTTGTAAGCAGATGAAAGGTAGCTGCGGCCATTACGTTGGAACTTCGCTTTGTGAGCCAGTTCTCTCAGATTGAAGCGCTTCAGGATCTCACTGTTGCTGCGGCCTCCAACTCTGACTATTCCATCAGGGAGAAATTTATGGATACCTGAAAAAATACATGATTGTATTAATGGCCAACAATTTATAAAGACATAAACATGGCAATACTATAGCTGAATAAGTTCTATAAGTTTTAGTTTTTATTCATTTATTGACTTTAGCAAACTATGGTTAAGATTAATATATGGGTATATTTGTTACCTTCAAGAAACTGATCCAAAGCATGATTAGTGTAACAAACAACCAGAATGGGAGTATTAATCCTCCAAAGTTTCTGATTGGTCAGCAGAGCCTTAGCAATCTTTAATCCAACATAAGTTTTTCCTTAAGAAAAAAAAAAAAGTAATGGGGATGTGTTTTAATAGATTAGTTATTCTTGCTGCATCACATGTTTGCCTTACCAGTCCCTGGAGGCCCCTGTATAATGGCAAGCTCTTTAGTGAGGGCCAACTGAAAGGCTCTGAACTGAGACTCATCCAGCCCCAGCTCCTCCATTGTGGGCCATTCCTTTGCATCCAGGCAGTGAAATGGTCTGACTCTGGTCTTGAAGTCGGGGTGGGCCACAGACGACAGGTCATAAGTGTCAGCTCTGCGCAGATAAGCTGGAGGTTCCACATCTTGACTGCAGTCTACAAGGTACCTAATGTAAAAAAACAAGAAAAATAAAAAGTGTTTATCTTTTGAGAGTAATAGTATTCCAGTGAGAAGTGGAATAATATAAAAGGTATGCACTAGCTACTTTGTGTTTAAGTCACTGATTCTTTTTTATGACTTATATATACATACATATATTGCTTTGTGCATACCATTGTTATAATGGACAGCCTGTATGAGAGAGTGCTTTGTTCTTGCACATACTGCTATTGTATGGAAACTTTCCAGGTAAGATAAAAGATATGACCTTGACAAACCCAAGCAGCACTCCGGTGCCTTCCCACACACTCAATACAGACATGTAGTGTATGTGTACCTCTGAAAGGGCAACTTGTCCTCCTCCTGCTCTTGGAGGCCCTCCAGGACATAGCGATAAGCTTCAAAGTAGGCAGTGGTTTCTACCATCATGAACACTTGGTTTTGCTAAAACAAAAGAGGACTTCAGCTTGACATGCTTTTTAAAAGTTTGTTTATCATTATGTCTCACCTGAATCCTGACCAGCTTGTGTCTGCTTTCTTCTGTAAAAGTGATCTGAACTCTTCCTTCTTGGAGCTCTTTTGGGTCTCGATCTGACACAGTTGCAAAGAGGAAGCTCTCAAAGTTATCGCATGACAAACAGACCAATGAACCAAAGATCAGCCGCTTGGAGTTCTCCCAGCGCACAAACTGTGGGGTAACAATATAAATGATTCTATTTAGAAACACAAAATAGAGATTTTTTTATGTGCTTCTGGAAATGTTGAAATTCAAGGCTAACCTTCAGTGGCTCTGCATTAAACTGGACGACATACGCCAGGCCATTGATGGTGCACTTAGGAGCTATCACTTTTGTATCATGATATATTCTGATGTCGTCCAGTCGCTTTCCCTTCACTTGATGCCCCGGGTTGTCCATTCGTCCAAGGTTCATTTGCAGTAGCAGCAGCTCCTGGATCCCTTCTCTGAGTGGCCTCACAAAATCCTCCCTGAGCAGCCGAAAGTGTGTGTCCAGATATATGTGGGTGTTCTGGTAGCGCTGAGAGGTGAGGTTGGGTCTGAGATAGGGTCTGTCTGCATGTCGAAGTTCCTCTGGGGTCGGGTAGATAGGAATAGTCCTGAAGTCCTGCTGGTCTTCATCTGCACAACAGCACATGCATTTGTGTTAGGGTAGGGCTATGAAGTAGCAAAATACAAATTTAGATTATGGTTTACCTTGGTTTTCACCACCAGCGGGCAGTAGGGCATATGTATCCTTGTCTGAACGTAGGGTGCCCTCTCTAGACCTGGTTTCAAGATGTCTGACCAGTTTTTGAAGATGCTCCATATTCTCCTCTATCTGAGCTGGAACGTCCACTCCTGAAGTCCTCAGGCTGTAGATGGCCGCTGGCAGCAGCGTCAGGAGCAGACTCACAGACTGGACTGAGCTAGCAGGGAAGTTGCTAAGCACCTAATACAGAGTAAAAATACAGTGAATAAGGCCACGTATACATGTTTCAGCCCTTGACTTTAAAGTGCCCTACATGCTTGTCTCCAAGAAGTTAGCAGGTGGTGAACTTTAACCATTTTGCACTATAATTTTGACCTTTAAAATATTTTGTGTAATCATAAGTGTCTTATCTCTACCTGTGTGAGGATGGACACAATGTTCTCCAGGTTCTGTGGATATTTCTCTCTGCGGACATTGTCGGACTCGGAACCTACACCTGCCAGGTACTGTGGCAGGACAGTGCGCAGAAAGCCTGAGTCTTTGATGCTCCCGGCCAGGTGCTGCAGGGTACTCCTGTCTGCTCGGGATTTGAGTGCTGCAGGGCTCCTGTCTGCTCGGGATTTGAAGGCTATACTCAGCACCTGACACAGCAGCTCCACCAGGTCCTTCCTCATAGAAGACTCACTCAGCAGAGGTTTCAGACCCGGGTGGGTGGAGACCCTGACAGCCACTTGTGATGGCTCATTTGTAGAAAATTCTTCAAGCATTTTAAAGCCTAGTCTGATTACTTTATGTGTGTCTGACTTGGGCCCATTTCTCCTATCCCCCATATTTTCTGTTATCTCTGGTCTACTTCCTCTTCTCACCCCGGTGTTACCTCCCCTTCTTTCTCCATTGTCTTGCCATGGCGTCCTCCATCCTTCGTTTCCATTTGCACCAAACTGACCAGTCCCTCTCTCTCCTCTAGGTCTACTGTGACTCCTGCTCCCTCCTCTCCCTCCTCCTCTGCCTCCATCTCTTCGTCCCGGCTCTTGGTTCCTCTCAGCTCCAGGAGTCCTTTTCCCTCTCCCCATTCCCCTTCCGCCTTGTCCTCCTGCACCTGTTGTAGCTCCTCCCCCTAGCCCATGATTTGGTTTGCTTCTGGTTTCACATTGACTAGACTTGGGGCGGTTTGGGGGTGTTCCTCCTCTTGCTTGTGCCCCTCCATGTCCTCTACCCATTGGTCCATTAGCATTCTCTGTGCGTCCATTCCCTGTAAGACATAATAACATTAAAAATAGCTAAGACTAGTTGATATTAATAACAACAACAGTAATGCAAGCTTTGAAAGTCACCATGTCTAGCTCCACTGTCTCTCCTTGGGTGTCCTGTTTTTTTCTCCATCACATCACCACATGTAGACCTAAGGAATAAATATCAGACAGTCATGTTTAAATAACTTCAACATTTTGCTTCACAAAAACACATAATTTACTAGTCAAACACATATAAATAGGCTCTTTACATGTTTTATTATTTACATTTTGGATTTAGGCCTAATCAGCTAGCAGTTTTCAGATCCTAGCATGAATGTAATACTCACAGATGGGGGGCAAGAGCCATATTTCCCTATGAATTACATTGTACTTTGCCATGACATATCCAAAAGGTACATGCAAAACTGATAAACCCTGATCATTTCTATTACTGACTAGACCCATGAACTCACTGTATTACTACACAAACATTTTAACAGCATTTGAACTGCCCCAGTCTATACAGGCTAATGTGACGTCAACGAAAAAGCAACAATTTTGACCTACTCTAGGATGACCTCTAGTGGATTCCTAAAGCACCTACAAAGTGTAGTTTCAATTGATCTAAAACAGGACTATCCTAATTTTATGTAATATTTACTGTAATGTCTTTAATTGATACGCCAACATACATGGAAAGACCCATAATAACCATACTTAAAAACAAATTAAACCAACATTGCTCTCAGATGTAAACATTTAATTTCCAAACAGGTCAGCTACCCGTACGCTAATAAAGTTAATACCAGGTGAGAAGACAAATAATTTCCAAATAGCCAAATCATTATGATCCTTACCTCCTCGGCTCCCGTGCTGACCGGCGTCTACCAGATGAGGAAGGCGAATGCGTCAGACAGCTGATGGCACAGCGCTTTTTAAAAGCCTGGGCACTTTTCAGTTTCGTTTCATCATAAGGCTCCGCACCCATGGTGACAACAAGCGTAACTTTCTATTTCCAGACCGACTGTCGGGAATAGTGCTCTAAACCTTAAACCTAAAGTGAATCTTAAACCTTAGACTGCATATTCCGTTCAAGTACACCAAAACAGTGGAGTATTTTGTTATTTATTTTAATTATGTTAAATGGAAATGAAATATAACACAAGAGAACTATCTATACGGATTGCACCAGATGTGTCGATTTCATAACATAATGTAAAATTATTTGACATTTTTTTGCAATTATGCACCTATTTCAGTTAGTAAACAGGCTGTCAGTTGATGTATCGATGCAAACAGGCAGTGTACTCAGTCAGCTGGAATAAACTGTGTAGCCCTAGATCCATAGGGCTGACAAAATTATGCAAAATTGAGTTTCCGAATTTTCTGAACTCGTAAAGGCACTATGATGTTATATAAATAAATAAAATAAATGCAGCATGTTTGAAAAAATAAAAATAAAAATAAACAAATGAAATGAAAAATGAATAAAAACACTTAATTGATCCACGTAAAAACACCACGACTTTTTTCCGGTCTCCGTGGCCCCGCCCCCTGCGTATCTACGTCATCGTTTAGTCTGCTGTGCTGTGCATTAGCTAGTGATCGTCTTCCATTCGTAGCTTAAATCAAAGTAAACATGTAGTTTTTTCATCCTTTATCCAATATAAAGCACCTTGCAAACTGTTATGCGTTACCGATTTGACGAATGAGTTCTAATCGGAATGGTTTTTGCGGTTAAAATGTGAGATAATGTCGCTTTCATTGGCTGTAAAGGGCTGTGTCTTGCTAGCGTGGCTAATCAGACAGCTTGTCGCTAGAAACGGGGTAAATTGAGGCTATCCGAAAAATAATGGCAGGCGAATTTATATACGTTTGAGTGCGTGAAAGAGGCGAAAAATGGAGAAATCTGGAAGTCCTGGTCCCTCGTCTCCCGTGAATGGAAGGCAATGTAACGGTACGTGGTCAACATTACATCAGATCAATGCTTTGCTTATTACTGTACATTTGAGATGCTGAGTATGTCTTTTAGTTAACATATGTCCAGGGTTCCCACGGTCATGAAAAAAAAAAGAAAAGTCATGGAATTTTAGTATTCCTTTCACGCAACTACAGCATTCTGTTAAGTTATCATTAGACTACTATAATTATTTCCGATTATTTTCACATGTCTCATACTAACCCCCATCCCCCTTAACTAACAAACTTTGCATGACAATACATAATAAGGTCTTATGTTTAAAAGAGACTACAATAAATGCACTGACAGGATTTTGAATGTTAAAATAAAAAACTATCATATACTATAATACCATAAGGTGAGTGGAAAGGGTTAACATTTCATACTGCTGTATCTCTATAATGCTGTCAGTGACAATTTGAAACAAACAAACAAACAAATCCTTCATACAACCTTTAAGGCCAACCCACTTTTGCTTTTGTGTTAGATTATGACAGTAAGCGGAAAAGGAAGATAGCGGACATCACCCAGGCTCTGAGTACCAGTCCCGTGGATGTAGCAGCTCTGAGGAGAATGGCCATCAGTGAAGGGGGGCTGCTGACCGATGAGATCCGCTGTCAGGTCTGGCCTCGGCTTCTCAACGTGCCGCCTCATGTGTTGGATCAGGAGCCAGGTACTAGACTAAAGTTTCAAAGCGAGGAAATTATAACACATGTCTATCAGAATTAAGTTTTGCTTTTAAATGCTTGAATTTGGTTTCTGGTGCCCTCTGCTGGCAACTGTAAGAAGTGAAACATTTTGGAAAGATTGATTAGCAGCACAGTTATTAATGATTAAATGTGCAGTAAAGCTGTAATCAAACTAAATATGCAGCACTTTCACTTGCATGATGAGTCAGTTCCTTCATCAGACCAAGTGGTCACGCATTCATTCTTATTTGTGAAGTGCTAAACATAGCCGCTAATTTGTCTCTCACATGTGTAAAATGTCTTCTCAAAAATGTTACATATTGTTTTTGTTAATTTTTTTCATTGTTTTTTTACACATAAGCTGCCATGCTTATTTTGACATGGACTTTTTCTCCAATTGGTTAATCAGCCAGAAGTTGGCAAATGTCTTTGATATATTTGCGTATTTCACCTCAGAGACAAACTGCAGTCAATACAGTAACAGCTGCAACTTCTCCCACTCGTCCACTTATAAGTTTGACTAATGGGAACAACTTCCTAGAAACTGTGGATCGAGAGAACAACAAGGATTACAACCAGGTGCTTTTGGATGTACAGCGCTCACTGCGGAGGTTCCCACCTGGTGAGTTAATCTTTAAAATTTCAATATTTATTTCTTCGATGAGTCTTCCTTAATACAACACTTAAAGCAGTACTATGTACTTTTTTCTGGAGAAGGGTATGGCACCTGCTTGTCTCATAGAAATTCCCACAGTATGGCATTACACTTATCCATCCTGCATTTACTCAGTTATGGATGTTTTGTTTATTTATAATATTGCATTTATGATTCAAAAACTTGCATTCTTGTTATGAGCAGTGTCTCCTCTCCACACATCAAACATGTAACTTAACCTGGTAGTGTCATCTGCTTATCTTGATGCCTATAAAAAAACAACAACAAAAAACAACAACATAATGTCTCCATAGAGACAAGCAGAGGGCAGGGCCTCCACCAGGAAACATAGAAACATAGTGCTCCTTTAAAAACAGCTAATAAAGTCCTTATTCTACCTTTTACATTATGTATTTATTGTTATAATAAAAAAAAAAGGCGGCACGGTGGCTGAGTGGCAACACTCAGGCCTCACAGCAAGAAGGTTGCGGGTTCAGTCCCCAGGTCGCCCGGGCCTTTCTGTGTGGAGTTTGCATGTTTCCTCCCCGTGTCTGGATGGGTTTCCTCCGGGTACTCCGGTTTCCCCCATCAACCAAAAACATGCAACACCCTATGAACAGTGTACAACAAGGGACCGGTGAGGAGTCCCTCCCTCCTGTGGGCTCACCACCTGCAGAGGGGTTCATAGGGTCTGGGTCTGGTGCATAGAGTAATGGGCAGTGCTGCCCCCGCGACCCAGCCGGATTAAGCGGGAGAAGATGGATGGATGGATGTTATAATAAATGTATTTCACATCTACACTGGTGTTAAATCTTTACTGGGCTAGGCTGTTTGTTCTTAAGTAACCAGGCACAGTAGATGACGCCCTGAATTGCTGGAGCTACGTGAAACTGGGTCATAAAATTTTAGAGAAAGTTTAAAGAGAGTTTTGTGAAGCATTAATCATTGGCCTGTCTTTTATCCAACTGCTTGTTAAATGTATCTCTGCAGTGGTTTTCCTTTCATTGTTATCCACTGTTGCCACTGCCTTGGCTTCACTGTTGTTTCATCTATTCCTATTCCTGGAAGTTGTAATATTTGTCTTCCTCGTGATCCAACAGTTTTACATGTGATCAAAGAGCTTACATGTTCTTGCTTCAGCTAGGGGAACCAACCATGGCTCTACTGATTCTGTTTAAATTCTGTATTAAACTTGGATATTGCACAGTAAATCAACATTGACTCAGTATTCAGGTCAGTAGTCAATATTCATAGGATGTTTTAACCATAAAATGTTATAACCATGCTTGTTAAATATTATCCATTGGTGAAAGGTGGAGCCTAAGCTTTTCTTTCTGTATTCATTATCCTAACATTGACTTCCCCAAGTGTTTTGTATTGCTTAAAAATGCATTGTACAATACACATTCTTGCTGTTGGTGGAATTTATCTGTTGAAAAATGGTCATAGTTTTGTTATGTAATGTTTTATCGGGATTACCAACTGTACTATTTGATCACACAGCCTAGTAAGTATATACATGTAAAGCTAAACTATATTATTATTATTATTATTATTAATTGTACAGAACTCAAAACAATACTTGCAAAGTGCTTTTCAGGGCCAAAAATATACAGACCCCATTGCCCCTCATAAAAAAACAGAAAAACGGAAAACAAAGGTAGCTAACATTCAGCTTTTACTCCTATTTCAGTACTATATTGAACAAGAGAGTAAGAGCAGTGGGAATTCCAGGTGCTACAGTGTGGGGAAAAAAATGCTGTTCTGTCCTTAGTCAAGATATTTCAACCACATTGCCTTGGATGAATGTGTTGTCTGTGAACAGATTGGCAGCCTCGTTTCTGTGAGTCTTCCCCACCGCAGCTCTTTACCACCATTGAGGCTACGATTCCACATAGCTGGACATGTTGGGAAACTAATATTTCCCTCCCTGCGTTTTCCAAAATAACATATTGCATATTAGGATAGTTTTCAAAAGAGTTTTTGTTTACATCGACCCGGCATAAATTTGCCATTAAGTGTAGTTATGTGTAGTAACCTATGGACCACCAGACAGCAGCCTGCACCGGTCTGACCCAAAACTGGTGACGTTGCCGATGACGGCAACTGGCTCTTCAAGTAAGAAGGAAAAGTGGCAAAATTGCTGACCTCCGAGCCTCAGGCATTCATCTCTGGTCATGATGCATCAGCTGTGTATGCAAATGAAAACACATGTACAGTGTTTGCACCAGAAGAAATGCAACTGTTGCTCTGATCATTATCATAGCAAAAGGTAAATTAATAGAGGTAATAAAAGTAATAGAGGCAAATTTGCCATTTGCATGTAAAAGATAGGTACAAACAAAGGGAAATGTCCCCATTTTTAAAAAAAATACCTAGGTATTTGTAAACGGGGCCTGAGTGTGGACTGAATGAATAATGCACTGTAAAGAGAACATCTGTGTTGCCAATGTTCCTTCAGATATGATTACATTTTTCTCTTTTTTGTCTCTGTCTGGATCTCTTTTTGCAGGAACGCCCGAT
>KN515564.1:0-14197 GCA_000787155.1 Scartelaos histophorus
TGGACCTGGTTTGGACCTGGTTCAGTCAGGGTTTAGTCATGGTTTATTAGACCTGGTTTAGTCCGAGTTTAGTCCTGGTTGAGTCCTGGTTTAGACCTGGTGTATTCCTGGTTTAGACCTGGTTTAGATCTGGTTTAGTCCTGGTCCAGTCCGCAGACACTCCATACTGGATATTAGGAACAGGAGTTTGGTTCAGGAAACGGCCGTTTTATCAATTTTTCCATTATTCGTTTAAACATAAAATCAAAAGCTGAAAAAATGAATCGTTATTGTTCTTTCATTTTGGTTTTAGAGACAAATAATGAAGGTTTTATTTTGAAAAACAAATGAACAAATGATACATACTATTTTGCATGTGTTTGCGCAAAATGTGTTGCTCCAGTACACATATATCATGTAAGAAGCCCAAAACAAGTCAGCTTTGTACTGTCGGCAATTGATTACTGTCTGATAATCAGGATGTTCCTGTTAGCATGCTAGTTATTAGCTTTACTGCTTTACTCTGGTCTCTGAAAGCACTTATAAACTTATTATGAAGAGTATTTAGGATGGTAAGGTAAGTGAGAAACAAAATCGGACAGAGGGAGTGCGACGTCACTCATAGCATTCGGATCCAGTCAAATGAAGCTCACGAGGCTAGCAGTTATAGGGACGAATTTGGAGTTCCATATTCCATAAGAAGAGGAATTGATTTACAGACAAAATAGCCAAACAGAGAGTAGAGCAGGTCAATACGAACATTTTAAGACCAAATTTGGGAGCCTGACAGCAGCAGTTAGAAAGAGAAGGAGTCATGTTTTACAATACAATGTGAATAGGAACCAGAGATGGAGCCAGAAGCACCCCCATGATGACTTCCTATTTGAATAGGAACCAGAGTTGATGGAGCCAGAAGCACCCCCATGATGACTTCCTATTTGGAACATGGAAGCTAGTGGGTTAGTTATCTCCATTTACAGTGTATGGTGAGGAATGACTTTCAACCACTGCAAACTGCTTCAAATGAACTTATGTTCTGTTTTTTATATTTTAAGACGGTGAAAATCAGGTAGAGGACTTTTAATCAGTAGAACAGCAAATTCAACTGTCAAATGAGGCTCTGAACTGTAACAAAAAGTTCAGAGCTGTTGAAGCCAATCTCAGGGCTGAAATAATCAGAAGCACTTGTTAACTAAATGAAACAAAACACAATTCCAAGTGGGTTTTGATAAGGAAAAAAAAATAATTCTCAAAGGTGAGAAAAGCCAATTTTAAGAACTTTTAGTAGTGAAATAAACAAATCTGGTAATTCATCTATAATTACTGAAAAGTGAACACAGAAGTAGTTGATTTTGAACAGTTTGCAGTGGTTCAAAAGTATTCCTCACTTACTTTATGCAATTATTCACCATGATGAGTTTATAAGTGCTTTTCACAACATGACAGTAAAGTTAATAACACCTGCTAAGATGCTGACGTGTACTTCCTGATCACCTGACAACTAAATGACGACCTGAAGAGCTGCTTATACTATACTCAAATACATGGAAAAAAGCTACTCTTAAAATGTTACATCATTAAAAAAAGACCTGGAGTTGTGTTTCTTTTCACTTAAATGTTTGAGTAATCATTTATTATTAGTCTGTCTACATTTCCAAAGCTCAAAATACTCAGTTCCACCTTGTGATGTCATGAAGTGGTAGTTTTCAAGCTCCTTTTTAGCTTCAGAAGAAATTAAGTGGCAATTCTGTGGCTGAAATTCCAAATAAATTTAGTGAAGATGTATGGACTTTAAAAATAGTGGAGCACTTCCTGTATTACCACATGACATCACAAGGTGTTTTCAGGTTGAAACGTGCACTAAACATGTGTAAATGAAATAAAACACAACTCTAGGTCTGGTTTTGATGATTAAATAACATCATACACCACAGAAAATAGCATAATATGGGCCTTTTACTGCCTTTCTCACATAAAAACAAAATGACAAAATTATCCACCATCTTGTTACCAATATGCTTCATAACTGCAATTTCTACCACAGGGCACAGAAGAGTTAAAATGAGCTCTCAGACTACAGTATCTCTGCTCACACAATATCAATACGAGCGCTGTGGTTCATATCATTTTCCTCCAAGATCAATAGTGCAATACTGAACCCGGCCTTGTTTGTTTTTAATGCAGAGCCCAACTGGATTTCTGACTAGAACAGTGTATAAATATGCTGCTTGCTTCCATTTATCACGAGGAGCCTGTTGGTCTGAAAGGTAGTCCGTGATTGGCCGATACAAACTAATGTGGATGCGGAAAGGAGAGAGGATCCATAGGTGGTGACTGGGAAACAGGAGGTCATTTCTCTCATCTGTTTTTTTTATCCCTGAGGAAATGAGAAGCCCGAAGCCGGTGAAGAGAGGAGGAATGTAAATTGTGTTATTAAGTGTAATATGTTCCTATAGAAAAAGACATAGGGAAGTTCATCTGTAGCAGAGTCAAGTGCAAACAGGTTTTATATGAGACGTGAGCACGGCTGGACGAGGCTTTATCTGCACAAATGTAAAGGAAATGGATTCACATGATGACGGTACAATGGCAGTATACACACGTTATTATTATTATATGGAAATGTCCTCTGCATTTGACCTACACTGTAAAAATGGACGGACAATATACATCAGTACAAATATCGGTTTGAGAGATATTGGAAGTAGTTTTAATATACCTGTATACTGCATTATGGGTTTCAGCTTCCTTTATATTGGCAAAATGTTGAGGATATTTAACTATTCTAAAGATATCATAGTGTTTACATAGTTTATTGCTGTATATTCAGCAACAGTATTTTGTTGACTATGGAAATAGAAGAGGTGGACCTGATGCAGTGGCACAATCTGGAGCTTAACAAAGACAGTGAACCGACCACTGCCAGGGACAGGAGCCAAACATCTCCAGGACTCAGGGGCAGCAGGTTGTGTCACAGGTGACCTTTCTCACCCTGAACACAGACTATTTGAGCGGTTCCCCTCAGGCAGGAAGCCATGGTCCATTCAGACCAGGAAGTAGAGAGAGAGAAAGATACTTTACTGATCCTGAGGGAAATTGGGATCTTGCTGCAGCAACATTTACACTGCACTTTTCAGTGGCCTTTGTGTCTCCAACAAAGGTCCCAGTGCAGTTTCACAGGAGGACTGGGCAGGCGGGGTCAGCAGATGCTGCCACATATGCTGAGAAAAGTCTGCAGTAACTCAAATACACAGAGCTAGCTCTTTAGCTAGCTCCTTAGCTAGCCTCTTGCACCGTCTCTGTGGATATGGGAAAAGCTCAATTCACACAATCCTACAGTCCCTCACTTGTGTTCTTTGAGCTGCACAGGCTGCACTCGTAGTTGGTTAAAGTCCCATGATATGATGTTAAAAACCAGGTAGGGCCAGGTAACCACAAAAGCCAACCACTCTGTTGCCATGGAAATGTAAGTAATGTAATGAAAGTAGGAGGGACTAACTCTGCAGGCAACCTCCCCAACCATCCATCATTATAATCATCTGAGCTGCACAAAGCATGATGGGATTGCAGTGGTGTGGAGCCTGTGGGCCCGAGGGATCATTTAACATGCACTTCCTGTTTGTGGGCACCTAATTGTTCATGTGCCTCCATATTTTTTAAACCTCAAACCACACACACACAACAGGAACGATCGATATGGGGCCAGATCACAATTTTATGGTTACAATTGTGATTAAATCTAGCTCTAGAGTCACGTGATGTAATAAACCGAGATGCGGGGGCGTTCTTGCTTTCCCACATTTGGGAAAGTTCTGAACAAGCCAGAGTGTAGAGGGCGCTGTTGTCCTTCCTCTCCTGGAAGAAAGACTGTTAATCAGCAGTGAGACACTGACAGCATCACGTGACTCTTCTGATGATGAAACATGTCATGGTAAATAAACAAACTGGTCTGTAAGAGGAAAACCAAAAGTTAAGGGTGGATAAAATAAAAGTGTGTTTGAGCAGACAGAAAAATCAAGTAGAGAAATAGTGAATCACAATATGATCATTTCACCAAAACAGCAGATCACAGATCAGAACAAGGTTTGATATTTCTCACCCTATTGCCCAGCCCTTCACAGAAATGTCTTGCACATCTCAGTGTTTGTATTTGTGCCACTCGCCTCCTCCTCGGGCTCCTCCATTTGTGCCACTTGCCCTCCTCCTCGGGCTCCTCCGTTTGTGCCACTCGCCCTCCTCCTCTGAGCACATCTCTCTTGGGGGCTCTCATCACCATCATTACCGCGACAGCTGACAGCAAAATCCATAGCACATCCATAAGTCCATTTTCCTGTTTTTGTTCTCTTCCCCTGTCTCCCGTAAATAGAGGCTGCGCTGTGACACGCCATTAGCCGTCCGCGGATATATCATAAAAACGCAATGAAATCCCCCGCACTGAAGTCAATACATGTCAACGCCAGGGCCCCGGGCGAGAGGAGACAGGAGCCACTGAACACATCAGATGGATCACGTACGCCACATTATATATTTATTATTTATCATATTTTCCACTATTGCATCTTGTTTCAACACAGTATTTCCGGAATATAAATAAGACACCATTTTGTAGAGCCAGGGGATGTTTGCAATGAAATTTGGGTAAAGTAACAAATCAAAATCTGGACCTCATAGCAAAGTATGAACAGATGGTGGATGACAATTTTACATTCCACTACTAAGGTAATGGAGATAAGGTGTCTTGCCTAAGGACACAACAACAGTTTTGCCTGAGGGAGTTGGGATTGAACCAACAACCAGTGGAGCAGAGAACAAACCTCTAACTAGCGTTGACAAAGTATTGAAAATACTAAATGAATGTGCATAGACTAGAATACGCCCATGGACCACTATGGAACCTACCTGGACCACTGAAGTCCAGATATAACATGTAATAGACAGTGCTTCTGCGGAGAGAGTGAGCAGCTCAAAATTGCTGGAGATGGTGGTCACTCCTGGACCACCAACACTGCATCACTGGTGAGGAAAGCCCACCAGCCCTTCTACTTCCTGTGGAAACTCAGGCAGGCAAGTGCTTCACCACCATCATGAGCACATTTTACAGAGGAACCATCGAGAGCATCTTCTCCAGCTGCATCACTGTGTGGGGCAGAAGCTGCACTGACCATGACAGAAGAGTCCTGCAGCGCAGAGTGAAAACAGCCAGGAAGATCACTGGTGCACCACTCCCCTCCCTGCAAGACATATACACCACCTGCTTCACCGTATACACCACCCACCTCACCGTATATACACCACCCACCTCACCGTATACACCACCCACCTCACCGTATACACCATCCTCACCATATACACCACCCTCACCATATACACCACCCTCACCATATACACCACTCGCCTTACTGTATACACCATGCAGCTTACCTGCAAAGCCATCATAATTGCTCACCAACAACTTCATCCACCAGGCTCTCTCTCTCCCCTCTCTGCCAGAAAGTTAGGAGTCTGTGTCTCCCCAAGACCAGAACTGTCAAAAAACACTTGGACTCAGACCCCCCAGGACTCCACCCAAAAAGACAGTCTTGTCCTTTGCACTATATTCCTTTTGTACTATTTACTATTTATTGCTTATTTATTACGCAAGGGATAGGGAGAAACCTAATTGTGTATGATCTTTGTATGAAGAATTGACAATAAACTTTGAATCTGGACTTGATAAGGCCACATGGAAATAGAAAAGAAAGTACTATGATTTAACGTTGAAAATCACATTCTACTGTCTAAAGAAAGAGTGATTTTTAATTATCATCATCAGAATCGGTCTTGAGTATTGAGTATATTCCTTATGAGGGCTCTATAGTATTCCCAGCTCTATTCCTTAGCATTGAAACTGAGACATTTTAGTACTTTAGTATTATGAGCACTCTCTTTTTCTAACAAAGACACAACTTCGTTTGAGTGGCTCATTTGCGCCCCCGGCTTCACCTGCTTCTCGATGTTGTCTCCAGGTTTTCCTGTTCTCAGACTTTAGCTCATTATTCGGCGGGTTCATTTGTCGTTCATATTCCCTCGTTCCTGACTGAAGCTTAGGGGAGATAAATGCTACGTTTGGCTAAAGCTCTGATTATCACAGCTGGAGCTAATAGCACAGATAATCACATGTTACAGACTGAGCCCTCCCAGAGTCCTCAGCGTCACGGGGAGAGGTGGAGATGTATCAGAACATGTATAATGTTGTTGATTTGTGGATGTGAAAAAGTTTTGCAAGTTGTGGAAAAAAGCGCTGTACAATCATGCCCTCCTTATTATTCAAGCTTTATAAGTTTATAAGATCTTTAGTAATGCTAACAACAACAAGCATGGAGTGCACCAGCATTACTTCCTGATTCTTTGACAATAAAAATTTTGTAACAGGCTCTATTCATGCTTACTTCACAAACCAGGTAGACATTTGGGCTCTACCAACTTTGACCAAACCCGCTGAAGTTAACATGATCAGTGGTAAAATGAAGCCTGCAGACGTATGTGCTGTTTGGAATCATCTGGAATTTGTCGCCCTCGTCTCTGCATGTACCCAGTGCACTCAGAGTTGTGCGTCAGTGGGGAAATGATAAAAACTGAGGTATGGTTGGAATTGTCGATTAGCTGAACATAACAGAACAGAGCTACAATGACATGGAGATGAAGAAAACATCGGACATTTTCTAATTTTTCCTAGATTTTGTCAAACTTGCTACCGTAAACAGAGCCCAAAGGAGGTTGACGTTGCATTTTTCAAATCTTCCTGGTTTGTGACGTTACTGTGAATGGAGCCTATTAGAGGCAGAGAGCACACAATAGACTTATTTTGACCCTCAAAGGAACTGGGAGGATTTAACCTGTAGTGCAGGTTTTGGGTTTATGGGCAAACACATCCACACACAGGGAGAAGATGCAAACTCACCCACAACATTTTTACTTGTCACAAACACTACCACTCAGTCAATCTATTCAAATTTTGTGTAAAAATTAACCTCAACTAAGATTACATTTTTGTGTGTGTCTAATGCAGGTCTATTCATGTTGTAAAACATTAAAGATGTTGTTTGTTTTTTTTTCACATAGAATGACTGGACGTTCCTATTTACCCCTGTCCCAGCAGATTTATCCAAAACCAGTGATTTGTCCTAGTTTCATCCAAGAATTGTCCCTGGTGTCCCTATTTTTAACCAATTTGATCTGCAACAGGTCTAAACTAAGACTGAACCAGGACCACATCAACTTTAAACCAGGACTAAAACAGTACTATCACCATTTTTGTCTAATCTGAGCTCCACCAACAGTAAAGAGGAGCTTAAATTCAGCCAAAATCCAGAAATCCATGTTTTCAAATGACTATCAAGCAAAAAATTGCAGCATCAAGTCCCTCAGATTATGATTTACACAAGAATGCACAATTTTACGTGCTCTTTTCACAGTTTTATTTATACCAACTGAGTGTGTCTCATTTTACAATTTTGAAAATCTGGTCACCCTAAACACATAGCAGCATATTAAGATCAGTGTGTTATCTGTAGTGCTTTGAAAATCATCAAAAACAACATATTGACATGTTTTCACTTTCGTTTTTGATGCTCCAAGTCTCCTCACCCTTTGCTCTTTTGTTAAGTCACTCCCCCTTCAGAGCGGTACCACAGCACAATCAGGGCACATCCCGCTAATGAAACTACAGCACATCGCATCAGGTTGTTCAAGTTGCTGTGTACAGTTTTGTCATTTGTTCGCTATTTGTTTTGATGCTCTGAGTCTTCCCCCCCTTTGCTCTCTGTGTTGAGTTACTCCCCTTCAGAGCACAAACAGGGTGCACTCCACTATTGCATTGTTTCCCAAAAATGCAAATGGGTCACAGTCCTCAGGTGGGTCGCAAGAGATTTCTTTGGGTCACCTCGTCACGATTTGCATGCAGGTCTGTAATATACAGTTCTGACACATGAGAGAGTAGGGCCAGTATTTCTATGCTTATTCCTTTCAATACTACATATATGTGTGCATTGGGACAGTCTGTGCTCACAAAAATGAAGACAAAGCACAGAAACAGACTGAATTCTGCGCCTGATACATGTTGCGTTCTCCTCCCGCACCCCAGACTAGAACAAGCTGCAAAAACGCAGACAGGCTTTGTATAATTTCTGATCTTGATTGGAATTTTAGACAAACATAAAATACTGAATAAGAGTCAGTTCAAATGCAAAAGTTCAACAGCATTGGCACTTATGGAGGCTGTGCATTAGACCAATGCATTAGATGATAAAAAATAAGTTGTGGGGGTTTCCATTGATCTAAAGAAAGCTTTTGACACACTTAACCACTCTATACTAATCAAAAAAGTCAAACTGTATGGCATAAGGGTCATTGCACTAAACTGGATTGAAAGCTGTAAAAATGAATGGATACACTTCCAGATTTAGGAGCACTGCTTGTGGAGTGCCACAAGGCTAAAAAAAGGGGGTTTGGGTTAAAATGATATTAAGTATGCATAGTATGAAAGTTATTTTGCTATATGTAGATATTGAGTGATCAAAGTTCAGTGATCAATGTATATAGGCAACCACATCATTTTTGAAATGATTGTTTTTCTTCTTCCTACTCCTTTCCGAGAAATGTGTTTTTCTATTGTTTACAACGTGTATGTAGTAATCAATAAATTATTTTATTGACTACTTTGTTCCAATATTACTGGTTCAATAGTATGTTGAAAAGAAAAAGAAATGGGCTACATTTAATGTCCAAATTGCTACTTCTGGTCACATTTCATTGCAGGTTCAATTAAAGTTTTTCATTGTTTAAAACTTGAGTAATACTAATTGTTCAGAGAGATACAATCATTCAGTCAACAATAAAATATCCTTATTAATGTTCGGTAATGGTCAAATCCATCTTTATTTTGTGAATTATGAATAATGTGCATTGACTTTGGTCACGAAGGTTTGTGACTTTTAAAATATGGGTCCCCAGGAAAAAGTTTGGGAAACACTGCGCTAATGAAACCACTACACATTGCATTGGGTTTTTGGAGTCGCTGTGTACAGTTTTGCATCATTTGATCGTATATTTCTGGAGAATTGTCATATTTGAATGTGGCGTTGGATAGAATCTTACAGCAAACCATAAAGAGGGTTTGAATAAGGCTCAAACATGCATGGATGACTTTTGAATCCTCTTTGAGAATGTTTTTTTTAGCAGGAGACAACATGGTAGAAAGCTCCAATAAATCGATTTTGCATAACACCTAAAATATACTTTAAGGTTTCAGTCGCTCATGTAGAGAAATACAAGTTTAAATCTTTTCAGTCACACACATTCATCAAATTAGATCAAACAAATGAAATAAAAGACCAGTCGGATTCCCACGTCTCATCGGAGGCTTAAAAAGATTAGATTGCGCACAACATCGCTCATTCAACTCAAAAAACCAAACCTTTCTCTAAACCAAACTCTACGATTCTAATAAAGCGTAACAGAAAAAGCTGCTGGTGGCTCAGATCCTCCATTGGGATTATCAGCTCCGTGACGCGCTCTTCATCTCTTATTTGTTTTCATTATGATTTCTGAGGCTGCGTGAATGCGCTCGAGTCACTGTCATGTAATAAAAGCAGGTTTAATATTGTCTCTGAGCGTCACGTCCATCACACAGACGCTCGTATTAGACCAGATAAAGAACATTTGTTTGACAGGAGCTCATAATATTACAACGACTCCAAATGATTCATATTGTTCCATAATGGGGATGGGAGACGTGATATTACTGGTTTGTACGACACTACTGAATATTTGAATATTTGAGCTTTTTGGGCACAGCTGCTGTTAGTGGCGCCTGGAGCTCCTCTGTGTTTTTAAAGTGTATTCACCTTTACCAGGCTCATAAGTGTTGTGATCATTTCTAAAATTTGACTTCATAATTTCCGAGCTTCAGAGTTTAAGGGCTCACATTGATATTTTGCGGTAACATCACACTGGGGCTGTTCTATGTGTGTGTATGGAGCACTGCAAATTTCATAAAACTAACCAAGATTTATTCTCTTAAATTTAGTTTTCATACCTATAAACTAGTTAATACACACAAAACAAACAAAACAAGTGTTAAAGGTTGTATGGAGGATTTTTTTGTTTCAAATTGTCAGTGATAGTATTATAGACATGTAGCAGCCTTGTAATTATGATGACCAAAACAAAAAGAATGAAAATCCATCAACTTAGCCAATAGAAAACAAGGCTGCCTCGTTTTCTATTGGCTGTTGGGTTGTCAGTCAAACTCTCTACTCTGATTCTGATGGTAACTGATTCTTCGGCGCACTGGGATTTCGTGGTTGACGTTCGGCTCTTACACAGTCCACAGACGCAAGACGCTGTTTACTAAACCAATGCAGTGGTTCTTAGCGGATTTTTCCAGCTGTAGCTTCCTCACAGTTTGCATAAAGTTTGTTGCAATGACAAGAATCCACGACCAGTTCACCGCAAAATAAAGTCTGTTTATGAGGTCGCTGAAAGGAGAAGAGAAGTGGACTAAAGCAGACGAGGGTATAAAGACTGACACGTTGGAGCTAAATAACGTCTGGACAGGAAACGTCTGCTTATCTTTGGGAAATATACTTTAATTCCAAGAGTTTGACAGATGTTTCTCAGGACACAAATATATATCCTGTATCTGAAAATGTGATTTTTCAATGCAAAGAAAAATTCTGTTTGCCGCTGCTTGTTGTATTATTAGTTAGTTAATTGTATTTACAAGTCCTGTGCAGCAATGAGGAACTTAATTTCTAGGATAAACTTCATCATTACTTCATTAAAAACGTAAATGTAAATCTAAAGTAATCGCCAAGATTTTGCACACATACATTACTGTCAGACTCACCACTTCATTATAACTCTGAATGTCGTTGCAGTTATGATAATAATAAAAGAGAATAGGAGCAGCCTAACCAACAGTGCAGTGACTGTAAAGGTTTTTGGTGTAAAGAGGTGGTTCTGTCGGGGAGGAGGGTTCACACATGTGCAGCATTTGAAAAAGTACAAGTTGTTGTACTCCTTGTTCCTTGGAAAATCCTCTATACAACCTTTAAGATGATGTTTAAGACATTAGCCTTTCCTAAAACATTTTTAGGTGTTATGCTTTATTTTAGATCACTTTACTTAGATTATTGCTAAAAAATAAGTGATTTTTATCTTATTTTGAGATTTATGAAGGCCTACATATATTTTCTTATTTTAAGATTTCTTAATAAGTAAATTTCACTTCCTGCACTGACAGATCATTTCACTTGTGGTGCATTTTAACTTAAAACAAGTGTATTTTTTCTAGTTTTAAGGAGGGGGATTTTTGCAGTGTGTTTCTATAGTTACCATGTTAACACAATACACACATTAGCTAACACTGTCAAAAAAGTTTTAAGTCGGAAACTCAAGAAAAAATTTATTTAAACCGCACATTTTCAGACGCCTGTGATCAATAGGGGCATTCATGGTCTGTTTGATTTTCAACAAAAAAGAGGAACTATCTAAAAAACTGTGGGCTAAAACCTGCTAAAACAGTTCTTTATGGTCAGGTTGTGTTAAAATGAAGCTCAGATTAAAGTCTAACAGAGCTTCCAAAATAATAGTGCCTTCAGTTAGCACACATCCCCGGGGAATGTTGATGACATCAGCTACAGTATCACTATCTCTATGAGAGATTTCAGAAAATTCTCCACAGTGCTGTTCCCCCTCCTTTAAGAGGCTTCTTCCAGTTAAGATCTGAACATCTCGCTCATGTGTAAGTTCTGATCTGACCGTTTCCTTTAAATGTGACGGGACAGTCGGCTTTCTCATATACAGCAGCAAAAAACTGGAACATGCTTCAATTGAACTTAAAATTTGCACTAACTCCCACACTTTCTCTCCTAGGCTAAAATGATGTCTTCTGAGCAGCAGCGCGCCAACATCAGGCTTTTTTAAACGTTTAACCATTCTGACTGATTGTACTGTTGTGTTGTGTGGATGTAAATGTGTTAATGTGTGTGACTCATGACTTTTGTCTCGATGGTCATGTTGTTAATGAAAGTAAAGGATAATAATACTGATGAACTTGATAAATGTACAGGGCTTAACAAATGTACAAATGCACTCCTAAGTATAAGGTGTTTCCACTGGTGCCATAATTGAACAGCATTTCTGATACCAAAATATCTTTTTATGTTTCTATAATGGTTAATCCTCTAGTATATGCAAGGTCCTTTTATCCAAACCAGATATTTAATGCTAAAATAGAACTATTGTTGCTACCCATACATTTTCAAGTTTAATCTTTTCCAAAAATGACACCAAACTCTCATTCAAAGCAAGTCTCGGGAACAGCTAAAACTATTTGGACTCAGTAACAAAAGAGACTTTGCAAAACTGGCCTTTTTGGTTATTATTTGTCAACAAGGACTATTGTGTTATTCCAATTGGTCATTTTCTTAATGAATTACAACAAAATAGTTCATTTGAAACAAGTTTTTGATAAAGTTATTTATGTTTTCTTGTTTTGATGCCAGGTGCTCAAATACACTTGTTAAGTACTGCACATTTTAGAGGATTTTGATGAGAATGAATTTCAGTATTTTTAGAAGATAATGATGAATTTGAAATCTTGTATTCATGGAAATTAGAATGAATTAATTTTGGTTGTTTTAAATGTTTAATGATGAATTGGATGGAGGTTATTTTAAGGAGACACTGTTACAAATGAACTATTGTAAGAGATGGTCTAATGTAAATCGTTTCTTTTTAATGTATTTTGTTCCTGCCTGAGGTCTGCAGATGGAGAGGAGCTTGGAGTTCAATCTGGCACAGAGCGTCTTTTCTCTCGGAGATTAATGTTTTCTGTACGCTGTCCTTGTTTTAAATAAATAAAATAAAGCTGTTATTGAAGAAATCTCTAAACTCATGATCCACAAATATTAAACATTATTTGTTTGGGATTGGCCCCAGAACATTCCATATTAATCTTAAGTCTTAACGTTCTTACAACTACAACAGCACAAAGCAATATGGTGTTATTTGGAAAAGCTCGTAACCCTGTAGACCTGTACATGTTCTTAAATGCATGAGGTTCTTGTTTTCATGAGGTTCATATTCCAGTCTTCTCTCAGATGTTCATTTTAAGTGTTAATAATGTGCACCCTGAACACAATCCTCAATAAATCACAGTTCTAATCACAATCACAGTACAAGTCAGTGCGGCTCCACGTTCAACTGAGGCTGTGAAAGAACCAAGACAAAACATCTGCAGTAATCACACTTAAAGCATTCTGTACTCTTAACTCCTACTCTCGCTTCTGTCCATTTCTCTTTGGTAAAGTGCTCTGGTGCCGCCCCCTCTCTGTGCCAAAAACCTCACTTGATTTATACTATCATCATAACATTTCTTTCCTTAATGAAGCAGCCCTGTGGAAGTGCTCCAAACCACATGCTGGCTGTAGACCTCTTCATTAAAAAGACCCAAGCCGATCACTGACCATTAGAAATGACTCAGTCTTAATTAAAATGAGATTAGTGCGCAGTCCTGTCTACAGGTGTTTTTGAGCAGCTAACAACACCACACAGAGCACAAAGAAGTAGCTTTTCATAATACTTCCTCCTAACAAAGAGAGCTGTTTCGATAACAATAATTACCGACATTTCACAGCAGCGAAAGTCAATGCGTCTCGGCCAGGTGTCCCTGGTTGCCATGGTGACACAGCGGACAACTGTCAATCAGCCGTCAAACTCTGACGGAGAGCAGGGAGGACAAAAGAAGCCGTGAGCCGCCTCCACACACCGAGAATGAATCTGGAATAGTTTTATACAAGAAATACTGACAGCAATTACAACACACTGTTAAGAAAAATACTGCTCCACTCGTACTGTGAAAAATACACAAATTATACACCAAAAATCTCTCTCTACCTCCTCCTCTATCCCTCACCCCCTCTCACTCCCTTCTCTTATCTCCCTTTTCCCTCTCTCTATGCCTCTTCCCTCTCCTCCTATTCCCTATCACTCCCTTCTCTTCCCCCTCTCTTGTTCCTTTCTCTTCCCTTTCTCCTTTTCTCTCCCTCCTCTTCTCTCTCTGTCCCCCTCTCTTGCTCCCTTCTCTTCCCCCTCTCCTTTTTGCTCTCTCGTCTTCCCTCTCTCCCACTCCTCTTCCCTCTCTGTCCTCTCTCACTCCCTTCTCTTCCCTCTC
>KN515564.1:14350-26537 GCA_000787155.1 Scartelaos histophorus
TTCCCTCTTTCTCTCTCCATATCTGTCTCTCTCTTTCTGTTTCTCTTTCTCTGTACCCCCATCTCTCTCTCTCTCTCTCTCTCTCCTCCACTTCCCTCTCTCCCACTTTCTCACTCTTTCTTCTTTACCTCCCCTCTACCACATCTCCTCCCTCCTCTTCTCTCTCTCTCTCTCTGTCCTTCCTCCTCTCCCTCTCTCTCCCTCATCTTCCCTCCCTCTCTCTCTCTTTCTCTAGGTCCTTCCTATCTCTCTCTTCCTTGTCTTCCCTCCCTCTCTCTCTCCCTCTCTCTCCCTCGTCTTCCCTCTCTCTCTCTCTCTCTCCCTCTTCCTCTCTCTCTCTCTCTCTCTCTCTCTCTCTCTCTCTCTCTCCTTCTTTCTCTCTTTCTCTTTTTCCACATGTTTATTCTTTCTACTCAGTCGACGTCCAAACCTCTTCAGACTCGAGTCTTTCGCTCGTTCTTTCACATATTGTTGGCAACGTGTCTCTCTCTCTCTCTCTCTCTCTCTCTCTCTCTCTCTCTCTCTCTCTCTCTCTCTCTCTCTCTCTCTCTCTCTCTCTCTCTCTCTCTCTCTCTCTCTCTCTCTCTCTCTCTCTCTCTCTCTCTCTCTCTCTCTCTCTCTCTCTCTCTCTCTCTCTCTCTCTCTCTCTCTCTCTCCGTTCAGCGCTCGTCTCTGATGATGACCTTTTCCTCAGAGGTCATGTGATCGCCCGGGGCAACGCCGCAGGAGAATAATCCAGGAATCTCATTTGAACTTTTGTGTTTTCGCCAAGTCCCAAACTTCTCCTGCTTCTATAGCACAGGATGAGTTTAGTGCACCGCTTATTTCAGCTTTACTCAACTCCTGGACTCCTGCACACTGTGTTTGACATCACATGATCTTAAAGAATGCATTAAAGGAAGAAATTAATTAGTTTTTAGTCAGAATATATGTATGTAACAAAAGACAAAATATTGTGATATTATATTGTCAAAAGTCTCACAATCACAGATCAGAGGCCATCACAATAAATCAAATCACAAGTCTCTTTGCTTAAATGAATAGTTATGGTGAATTTAACGTCTTTCCTTGTGTTTTTAATGTCTTTCTTATTCTGTAAAACACTTTGAATGACTGTGTATGAATTGTGGTATACAGACTTAAACTTGCCTTGTCATTGTGCAGCAACAGCTAAAAAACACAGTGAACTACATAGACCATGATCCTTTGCTGTTGTCAGTGCAGACTACATGAAGGAATACCTGTTATTAAGCACTTTTAAATCTTAATTCTTCATATTATAATAGTACTAACAGTTTTTCAAGGATTTTCCTAGGCTTTAAAAATGTATATTCACAGTTTAGTAAGCCACAAAATATCACAATAAATATTGAACCGTGAGATGCATATTGTGAAAATATTCTGATATTGTTACATCCCTAGTTAGAATGAGTTCAGTGGAGGTGTGGAGGACTTCAAAACCCCAAACATGCACCATCAGTAAAAGATTAATGTTGAAGTAGTCCAACTCTTAACACACAAATCTGCATATTTGTGTCAAGTTCTTTCAAATGGAAAAAAAAACTGTTCCACCTTGTAATGTCATGTGGTAATGCAGGAAGCATGTCATTGTGTTTTTAAACTTCACACACCTTTACACTGCAAATTTCTCTGATCTGGCCACAATTTTATAACTTATATCAGGTTATTATCTTGTTTTCAGATTTATTATCTACTAATTCTGAGGGTGCTTCATTTTAGGATAGAGGTAGTTTAGTTTAAGGTTCCGTTTACACTGAAACAAATCACTGTATCACCGTATCAGAAAAGATTTGTGTCCAGACACGTTGTTTCTGTGTTTCAGAAACAATGTGAGTGGTAAACCCAAGGAAGTGAAGCACTGTGTCTGAAGTTGCAGCAGCTGATTCAGAGCCGAGAAAGATAGTGTGAAGTGTGAAGTGTGAAAACTTTTCGTGGAGCAACGGTGAGGTTCATTTGTTCCATGGCTGATAAGCAAATAGTTTTCCCGTTTGTCTGTTCTTTAAACTGTTCGATAAGCAAATAGTTTTAGCTATGCTTTTTCCCATTTGTCTGTTGTTTAAACTGTTTTCTGCAATAGCGTCACATGACCAGTGTCACAAACCCAGTGAATCGACAAACACAAGTCACAGTGACGTGGTCCAATAAGGAGGTAAGTAGAGCTCTTACGTTGGCGCATCAATGTTTTCAGGTGTCCACTGGATGCCGGATCAGATCCGTACTCAGATGAATTCATGGGAGATGGTGGCACCACATTGTTCTGTCTCTGGAGCCGTTTTCCATTGGATTAGATTAAAACTCTAATATGTACTAGTGTGGGTGGGGCCTAAGAGAACTTGTCAAGTAAAATGATCTGTCCATGCAGGGAGATCATTTCACTACTTTTAAGTTATTTTCTGATAGATTTAAGAGTTTATATCTTAAGATTTTGCAGTGTGCTAGAATAATTTGGATAATTTGAACAACAACAAACATAACATGGCTTAAAGCTCACAAGAGTCAATTATGAGTAAAATAGGACCTTTCTAATCTGGAGATGAGCCTTTTTCTGCTCCTGACATGGACATTTTAAGATGCTAATATTCCCCTTAGCGTTCAGTCAAACATATTTATCATAGTGCAGGGGTCTCCAACCTGTAGCTCTCTGGTCAATTCCAAGTAAAGGGATTTCTGAACTATACATATTGTGCTGAATATGTGAAATGTAATTAATTATTTTTATATCTAACTTTGTGCACTAATAAATGGATAATAGTTCATGTTTTCTAGGTGTCTAACTAATCCCATCCAAGGCTGTGGATCTTACATTTACTCAATTTCTTGCAACCACTAAAATATTAATACCGCTTATTTTGAAGACACAACAAATGACAACATCGATCCAGTCAACAAGTAAAACGATGGGAATTATAATTAGATTTTTGTGCTTGTTGATTAAATGTATATAGGTACTGATTTCTGTCCATATCACCCATGCAGCAGCAGGTTTATATGGACGGATTATTTGTTTATCAGCACAGCGGATGTGCAGAAAGTCGCTGTCTGTGCAGTTAATATCAAGTTGCTCTAAAACTTTATTGCCATGTGATAAAAATAAGTTATGATGCTAAATTAACATTAGCGAGGGGGATACGTCTTAATGACCTGAATTTGTTAAATGTGTTTCAATTTGTTAAAAGTGCGTAAATGACGAGATAAAACGTCATCCACTCATACCTGATCCATACACCTAGCCCCGCCCCCGAGAGAGCCAGAAATCTGCTGAAAATCTACAAGCCAAGACACAATACTGGGAGGAAAATGCTAGTTTGATTGTGTTTTGAATATTTGTCCAGAAATTATGGTACATGGGTTAAAATAATTATAGTTTGGGTTTAGTTAAGTAGTGACTATGGTTAAGGTCAGGAAATAAATGAAGGACGCTCAGTGAAGGCAGCAGCTGAACAATGAGCCCTGAACTCTTTGACATAATTCCGTTTCCCCTGTTTGCACCTGAACGCAGCGTGGTGTTTAAAGTGAGCGTGCGGGCCGGTGCGCTCCTGTCACACCTCAGAGCCAGTGCAGCTGCAGGGCTCAGTCCACTACAGTGAAAGTGTTAAATAATTGGCCCTGCCGTCAAAGGGCTCATTATTGTCATGTTTCTCAAAGTGCCGCAGCAGTGGGGGTGGAGCCCGGGAGACCTGAGCCAAGGCACTTTAAACTGGATTTAACAAGTCACTGCCAGAAACATGGAACATTTGACTCTTAACTGTTGAGTCCATATTACTTTATCTTCTCTGACCTGTGTTTTAATGTTGTTTCCTCATCACAAACAAACCTGGAGTTGTGTTTTGTTTCATATTTCACACATGTTTAGCACACAAACCCTGCATATTTAGTAGGGGTGTAAGAAAAAATCAATTCAGTGATACTTCATTGTGTGATTCTCGATTCAAAATGCATCCAAATTTATTTTTTTGTCATGTTCTTCATGAAAAAAAATCATTCGTTCAATTTACTGTTTTGATGATTTAAAAATTAAACTAAATGTATTTCATCCAATTTTGGTCACATGAATGTGCGCTCAACCATAATATTATGGATAATTATTGATAAATCACAATATATTGCCTTGTGTTTTAGTATTGGAAATTCTTGAATTGCAGCAGGGATATTGTGATATGTATCATATTACCAGAATAATGGCAATGCACACCCCTAGTATTTAGTATTTAGAGTTCTGCTCTCAAACTGTATACACTCTGTTGCACCTTGTGATGTCATGTGGTAATACCATAGACGGTATAAAAGAAGTGGACTAAGTGAGTGTGACGTCCCCACAGAGTTCAGCTCCACTTAAATGAGGCTCCTGATGCTTCACAGTTACAGGAGCAAATCTGGAGCCAAGATCTATGTTATGAATAGGATTTTTTTGATGAACAAAATAGCAAAAAAAATTCAGGATCATGTAGAGCTGATTAATAAGAACATTTTAAGACTAAGGTGAAGAGGTTCACTGCAGCAGGTACAGAGAGACGAGCGACAAGATCCTAATGTAAGTTAATGGGAGCCAGAGTCAGAAGGAGCCGGAAGAGAATCCTGGAGCACTTCCTGTTTGGCACGCGACAGCTAGCGCATTAGCTATGTCCATTTATATATACATTCTATGGGTAATACAGGAAGTTCTCCATCCCATACATGTGTGAAAAATCCCTCAGTCGTCCAGGTAGAATCCATGGCAAAAGGAAAATAAATTTGTCGACTGGACAAAAGTTATTTGGTTGAATACGTTTCGCAGCTCATCCAAGCTGCTTCTTCAGTTCTGGTCAGAATGCTGGAAAACACAGTCTTATATCTGCATCCCATACACTTTCACTAGAATCAGCTGAATAATTCCAGCCATGGAATTTCCAATATCCAATGAAATAAAGGTAAAAGAAGCTGTAAACTTGACATCACAAGGTGGAACAGGGCATTTTGAGTTAGATGTGTATTGCCATGAGTCTGATGATTGAGTAAATATCATGATATGCATGTCACGATTCAGTATATCATGATATATCCCAATATTAAAACATAGCTCGATATATTGTGATTTATCAATAATTACTTCTCAACTGCACCTTCACGAGAACACAATTGTATGAAATATAATTTATAAAAATGTTTAAATCATAATACAGTGAAAAAAAAATTAATAATTTTTGGTGAAAAAAATTGTGCTTTTATTTGAGAATTGTGCAAGGAAGTATCATGATATATCACTGAATCGATTTTTTTTCTGACACCCCTACTTTGAGCATTGGAGATGTAGACTCAAACATGTGTGAATAAAACAAAACACAACTCCAGGTCTGCTTTTGAGGAGGTAACAACATTATCACATGGCTTAAAGCTCACAAGAGTTCATTTTGTGTAATGTGGTGCTTTTAAATTCAGAGAACAGTAATTCAACCCACTGTTTTGTGTTTTCCTCCATAGAGTGTATTTGTAAAAACAGCACATTTCAACAATATCCAAGAGCTGTGCAGTCAGCAGTAACACAAAGTCTGGTTCATCGCTGTGCTACGCTTTGAGATAACAGCAGCTCAGCCATGTTGCCCCGCTTTGCCTCGGCATCTGAAAAAACTGATCCAAACCTGGGCACGGATCAAAAAGTGACTTGATGTGAATACTGGCGATGTGGGTTTTAGCAAAGAAAAGTTCAGATTCAGAGCTAACAGAGACTGAGCTGTATGAAATTCCTGCATCCTCCCTTCAATGTTTGAAAATGACCTCAGTTTTAAATATGGTCAAACATTTGCAGGGACATCATGCTGTGGTTTAAAGGTGAATAAATGTAAGGTAGAGCTGTATCATACTGTGCTGCCCTACAAAGTCAGAACACAGTGACATCATGTTTGGTCAAATATGAGTTAGTGTAATTTTAGGGGTATTTGAGACCTCCTTTATCATGTGAATAAATATTGTGAAAAATTGTGAAAAATACTGAGCTCAAAATTGACCTTTGACCCTTATTTGGCAGTAACTGTAGGGCAGTAACTGTCTCAGTTTTTGCCTTTTCCCTTTGCACGACTCCTTTTTTTTTGGACAGTGATACAAAGGTACAGAGTTACAGAGTACAGTAACTGCCAAATAAGAGTCAGAGGTCAATTTTGAGCTCAATATTTTTCACATACAAATATTTCTTCTTCATTGTAGCGGGTCAAATTTTGGGAGCCCTACCTTTAATACTTTTGTCTGATCAAAACAGAAACTTTGAAGTGATTTTTCTCAGTGTCATACTCTGGTGAGTTAAGGTCTTTTACCTTTGTAGGGCAGAATGGAAAATTCCAGCATGGCAATAACATCTCCATAGAAACAAGCAAGTGCCAGAGCCCCAACCATAACGTTACACAGTGCACCATTAAGGGTTTAGATTCTTTTATCTAAAAAGGTCAGTGCGATAAACTGAATCTTTCTGGTTAGAGTGTGTTAAACTAAAGCTCAGGACTTTGATTTTCAACAAAAAAAAAAAACATGAAAAATTGGTGGTTAATGCTAGCTAGATTGTGACTGTAATTTATGTGTGAGAGAATTTAAGAACACAAATGATCTCATCTGTTCTAGTTCCAAATAAATACGCTCTTTCTGGTCAAATTATGTTAAAACAAAACTCAGATTAAAGTGTAACTAGCATAAAAGAGCTTTAGACACACCAGTGCATCTAGTTAGCATCACACACCAGAGAATTTTAATAACACCAGCTGCAAAGTAAATACACAATATACATATACAAATGTGATCAATTAACTTTTACCAAATAACAACGTCACCCAAGTATTTTTAAGCAGCTTTTCTTGAATAGGTTTGTAATAGTTTTTTGTCTGTGACATTTCCTCCTGTTTATGTTACGCACCTCACAAACGTCTCTTGTGATTCACACTGGCTTCTTCCATCTCCTCACACTCTCAGATCTCACCGCTGCCTCTGCGTCATCATTAAACGCACCATAAATACGCACTTAGCGCCTGTAACTGGGCCTTCTTATCTGCACGCCGCTTCGATCGTCTCCTGATTAAAAACTTTTAATTTCCGTCGCGATGAGGGGTTGTTTCTATGGATACGGGGCGGGCGGTGCACAGCGTGGGGGTAACAGTTACAGCGATGGAGCCCTCGGGTGATATTTCATTAACTGGTCCCAGATCTGACTAAAGTCGACGTTTGAACGTGCTATTACAGCCAGCAGGGGGCAGTCTCTAGCACGCTGGAATCAAAGTATATAGAACATTACAGTGTCTTATAAAAGGGATTAGCCTGCATAATAGGCCACTTATTCTTTGTTATCCTCTATAATACCCTCATAAATGTTTCATAACTATTATTCTTTATGCACTAGGCTTTTGAATAGAAAGCCTATTGATTGCCATTGCATAAGATAGAAACAGACATTATGAGCTGATGTACAAGGACCAGTGTTGAAGGACTTTTTAAAGAAGACAAACTGTGCTTTTGTCTGCTCTACAGTTATAATCTATGACACCCAGGGATCTTCAAGTTATATTTTCAACCTTTTAAATCACAATATCGATTTCAAAAGGTCCGTTGACTTTAGGGGTTTATTAAAGAAAATAAAACAAAGTAAGTACGTCGCAGTGTTAGGGTGGGACACACTCGGGTTGGGATGGTTGATGTAAATAAAACTGTGAAAACATTGTCCATTTTTGACTCATTTGCAGGTCGTAACTTGAGAAATTTCTGATGGTACCATTTTTCATTTACACTTTTCTGTGTTTTAGCTTGACAAATGAACTTCTACCTCCCTCTTTACTGTTGGTGGGGAACAAATTGGTCAAAAATAGGGCCAACTGGGACATTTTTATACAAAACTGGAACAAATCAGTAGCTTAGGAGAAATCCTCTGGGAAGGAGGACACTGGGCTCAAAACTGGGACTGTCCTTGTACTGGTTGCAGCGAAAAAAGTGGTAGATCGAAGCAATGACGTCTTGAATACAAGAGGATAAAGATGCAAACATGCGCAACTCACTCTAAAAACAACTTCGAAAGAGTAAATGAAAAGGAAAAAACTATAACACACCTCAAGGCTCTAAAAACTCAACTTAGCACAATAGTTTTAAAGGTAAAACACACTACACACTATTCTATCCCATTCATTTCAATTAAAAGCCAGCAAAATATTCTCTGTAATTTTGACCTTTCAATATTTCTAAAGCAGCCGTTTGGTGGATAATGCTAATATTCCCATTGAAAATCCATTAGCGCTAACGTACGTAACGGTAACAGCTTCTAGAATGCACCAATCGCTTTGGAAACACTTCTTCTTGCTTATCTCCAAAACAACAGCAAAACTATACATTTTCATATATTTATACTTTGCAGCTGTTAAGACAAGATGAGATAAGATAAACTTTATTGTGCCAAAGGGAAATTTGTCTTAGGCTCATTTCCCGGAGATTAAAAACACACGTACAGCACAATCAGACAACAGTGGCAAGATATATGTTACAAAATACAAGTTATTGCACCAGTCCTATTACACAAATAGTTATTGCACCAGTCCTATTACACAAATAGTTATTGCACCAGTCTTATTGCACAAATAGTTATTGCACCAGTCCTATTACACAAATAGTTTTTGCACCTGTCCTATTGCACAAATAATTAGTGCACCAGTCTTATTGCACAAATAGTTATTGCACCAGTCTTATTGCACAAATAGTTATTGCACCAGTCCTATTACACAAATAGTTATTGCACCAGTCCTATTGCACAAATAGTTATTGCAGGGTTGAATAAAGTGACTTAAATGTGTGTTTGTTGTGCAGATTTGTTCAAGAGTGCAAAAGAAGTGGCCACCGATGAGTTTATATCTGTTATTCGTAAAGTGACGCACTCAATAGCGCCCCCGCCTGCCTGATGGAAGAATTTCATATTCACCATGCAAGAGGTGAGAGGGGTTCTCCACAATCTGTCTGGCCTGAGCGAGCACAGAGTTTTAAAAAATGTCCTGCAGAGAAGGAGACACTTTTCTGCCAATCACCTTCTTGGCCGTTTTTCAAGTTTAGTTTTACATTGTACAGTTAAAGAGCCGAACCAGACAATCACACTGTAGCGTATCAACCTCTCCAAAACAGCACTATAAAAAAGTGATGATTTTTGGGCTCACACCAAACAGCCTTAGTCTCTTAAAAAGTCCCCCCTGATGCTAACAATAGGTACTACTCTGTCTGAAGCTCTGTTACTCAAATTAGACTTTAATCTGAGTTTTGTTTTAACATAATCTGACCAGAAAGAGCTGATTTATTTGGAGCTACAACTGGTGAGATCATTTGTGTCTTTTAGTTCTTTCACACATAAAATTATAGTCACAACCATTAGCAAGCATTAGCATTAGCCAACACTTTTTCAGTTCTTCACTTTCACCTTTTTGTTGAAAATCAAACTCCTAAACAGATCCATGAACACTCGTATTGATCACAGGCTCTTGAAAATGTGCTGATTAAACCCATCTTGGATTTTCTTTTTACGATCACAAATGATCTACTTTGTTGGCTGGGAACCGCTGAACATTCCACCATAGACATACACGTAGAACACCGCCAGCATGATGTAACGGCAAAGTATCAATGCATTTTCATATATCGTCCACCTCGAAAATGAATCGTATGAATTATAAAAACGCTTTGAGTGAATTGAACATTCCAACAGCTGTAGTGACTCCCTCCCACAGCGTCCCTACGGGCAGTACTAAAACTCCCCCGTGATATACACTGCTGGATTGAGCCCCAGCAGTGTGAGCCTGTCCCATCCATCAGAGGGATATAGTGCTCGCCGACAGTACACCCCGGCCGCCATCATGGAGAAAAATGAGTGAGAAACGCGTTGCCGATCGACGCGGTGAGACTGTTAGCGGCGCGATAAGCATCAGGAGTTCTAATGGAGATTCTCACTTCGGTAATGGCCGTCATCAGTCCTGTTCACACCGGCCCTGGATCCGAGCACAGACAGTTCACATTATCCCAGTGCGTAAACAAAGCTACGCTAATGATTCTCTAACTACAACATAATAAACTTCTTGGGAAATATATTTGTGCAAACTGCCAAACCACGAAGAGAGATTAAAACCGTAGCGTTCAGGTCACAAAATGGAGAAACTTGCAATGATAGTTATGCTGATTTGTGAGGTTATTGGGGCTTAGAGTTATAGAAAAACAGTTAGTAATTTCAACATTTTTAAAGTATCATCATATTATCTGTATTGAATATCAAGTCTATTTCTCAGTATCAAAATTTGTGATGTTCTAATACCATTTTTGGGCGGATCCGATCTGATATCAGTCTGTTACAACATAGTGTGAAAAAGTAGATTAAGGCTACTCAATTTTGTTACAGTACAAGAGTAATAAATAAATCTACCAAAAGGTTGTCTCTAAAGAAAATCTATAGAATAAATTTGATTTCTTCTATAGAACTAAGTGAGTCAAATATATCATGATCTTGCCCATAAGTAGTGCTGTTTAAGGCACTTGCACTTTTCAAACTTGTTACTTTCCACTTTATTTTCGCAGTTCATAGATTAAAAAAGCAGTGAGGCCTGTAAAAAGATGCTCATCCTCGAATCAAATGGATAATTCTGCAGCGTAAACAAAGTCGAAGTTAGCGCTGTAGCCGCTGCACTCTCATAGCTCGTTTTTCTAGTCCATCGTCCACACTTAAGGCGAAGTTAAGGTATCAAAGAGGTAACAAAAATGTCTTTTCTGTCATTATGAGCATGTTTCAGTCTATTTAAAGGTTGTATGGAGAATGTAATGTAGAATAGTATTTAGATGCAGCAGCCTTGTAATGATGATGACCAAAAAAAAAAGAATGAAAATCCATCATCTGTGGACGTGGTGGGGCCAGAGCAACATTAGCCAATAGATCAATAGATAACAAGGCTACCTCATTATCTATTGGTTGTTATCAAATCAAACTCCCTATGATTCTAGCATAACTCGCTGGCAAGCTTGGGTTTACGTTCGCCTCTCTTTTTCCAACTGTAGCTTCCTTGCAGTTAGCACAAAGTTTGCTGCAATGGCAAAGAAGAATCTACTAACAGTTAGCCCTAAAATAAAGTCTATTTTTGAGGTCGCTGAAAGAAGAAGAGAAGGGGAAAAGGAGAGAAGTCAAATTAAGGTGATTCTTGGAGATTTCTTCCGGCAATGGCGTTACTGAGGCAGACAAAGGGTCTAAAGACTGACGTGTTGGTCGCTAATTTACTTCGGACAGATAACTGCAACAGCAATTCTAAATGCACATCGACTTTATACAAGCATGATTTCTAGCGTAAAAAGGGGGTGGGAGGAGGCGTTTCTATTTAGGACAGGGTGTCAAACATGCACAACATTTGAGAAAGGACAACCTTGGAAAATCCTCTATATCGGTATCGGCACCATGTTTTGGCCTGAGTACTCACTTTTGCCGATATCAGTAATGATATCGGAACAACCCTAATCAAAATAGAGTTTGACATTTTAGTATCTGCTCTGGGCGTTTGCGATATGTAATCAGCAGCCACGCTCACATCTACAGGTCCTGATCGTGGAAAAGACGTGGTATCGGCACCATGTTTTTGCCTGAGTACTCACTTTTGCCGATATCAGTAATGATATCGGAACAACCCTAATCAAAATAGAGTTTGACATTTTAGTATCGTGACAACACTACAGACTAGAATCAATTTTTTTTTTTATATAATGGAAAATGTCTTCTTTTGGGGATCTGTCTGGGATGGTCAAAGGCGATTGCTTGTGTATGGTTCTCATCTAACAATGTCTCTCTGATTGAATAAAATTGTTTGTCCTTGGTAGCTGCCTTCTTATGGTTCTCATCCAACAAAAAGCCTCTTAAAATGTCTCGGCAGAATCATTTATCAGTCTGTAATTTCAAAAATAGCTGCTTTTACAATATGCTGCATGAGGTAAAACGCATTTATCTCAAGTGAAAATAGAAAAGTATATGCCTCTTTAAAGGTGCAGTGCGTAACATTTCTAATGGAGGGTCTGCTACATGCTTATCTCCATGGGGATGTTATTGCTTTGTCTAGAAAGTTCCACAGTATGGCATTAAAGTCATCAATCTCCTTAAGGCAGGTACCCAGGCAAAGTTGCAGGTCAGATCTACAGAGCAGCGATCCACACACACACACAC
>KN515566.1:6165-24144 GCA_000787155.1 Scartelaos histophorus
TTCCTGCCCGCATAGAGATCCCGCCCACCATATAAACTTGCAACTTGCCTTTCTGTAGACGATCATATTAGGCGAATCTTCCTCCGGATCTGTGCTGCCTGGTGCTCCCTGCTCCCTCGACCCCTCTGCCATCTTGTACTGAAAAACAACCCTGTCAAGGAAATAGAGGCACAACATGAGCACTAGGAGAGACACAGGCAGAATGTAAGATGATGATTTGATAAACATCAGTCAGCTTCTTTATTCCCCGGGGGAGCAAAAATTCCTCACAGTCTTTTATCATTGTGACATTCAGCTGCCGAAAAACTGTGTGTCTGGGAAATGGGATGCCTGTCACTGAGGGGACAGATAACAGGCTCAGGTGGAGGATGCATATTAACTAACACACAAATCTTAAACAGTAAGTATAGTAAAGCTTTTTATGTTCCGGTAAGTATGATTCCTTGGCTTTGTTCTCACACGTTTTAGTGTTTGCTAACTCCAATCATATGATGGTTTCTTTGATCCAATGTTACTTCTATTGCATTCAAACCAAATTATTTACAACCTCCCATTCTGCAGCCTACATCCCCACTACCCGACCCTCCCTCTTGTACAATCTCTAGAGATTTAATTCCGCTTAATAAGGATTTCCATACCGTCAGTTGCCGAACGCTTCAACAAGCCCCCATAGCTTTTCCACCCTTTGCCACTGAGGGCTCCTGGCCATTTAAACAGGTTAAACCATTTCCATGACCTTTTGTCAAGACTTAAATGGGCTACTACACAATGGGCAACTACACAATCATTTGCACAAGCAGACATTAATAGAATACAGCTTTCACTATAGTGTTTAATGTACTGAAGGTGGAATGTAATCTCTTGACAGGATTTTATGCAGGCACAGTATAAATTGTTCATACATGAATTCAATTAGTAACAGTGCATCTTGCCAAAGGGACGCCTAAGGCAATAGGATCTGTGAAATATGCAACTCTGCAAGTTTTTAACAAGTGCTGATTCCAGTGTGCTGGTAGCAACAGGAGACTCTAGTTCTCCGTGGCTTGTTCACCTCACACCTGACTGTATTAGTGTTGGCTTAGTGACATGCATGAGCGCAGAAGCAATCACCTGCTCTTACCTTGCTGTTTGTTATTACAAGTATAGTGCAGCAAAAAAGACAGCACTTCCTATTGCCCAATGCCGTGCTGCTCTTTTAGGAGTCTGAACACATTAGGCAGCTAATCTTTGCAGTGTGCATCTCAGGGGCATAAAGATAGACATGCGTTATGGATTGCATAGCACCTGCTTGAAAGAAACAATACTGAGTGAATAGGTCCCCAGTGGAAGAAGCTGTGAGTGAAGAGGGCCTGTCTGTGAGCTGATAAAGTGTGTCAAATACATGCCAGGAATATGTATACTGCATTCAATACACACACCTTCATGCTTCTTAGTCCTAAAAAGGCAACTTAGTGCAGTGGTAGATTCTGTCATAGTTCAAGGTATACACTGTGGAAAATAGACACTTGGAATGCAACCTAATGTCATGCAACATCAGTGACACCTTGGCATTGCTGCATCTGCTCATTACCTTATCGACCAAATAAACGGTGCGTCCACTCCTCTCCACTCCACGCGGCGCTGTGTGCACTCCCCACGGCTGCACTCGCACGGCTGGCTCCCCCTTAGCAACAAGCAGCGGGCAGGTCCATGGTGTAATTGGCAGAAGTGGAGAAGAAGGGAGGAAGACAGTGAGGACGGGGGGCAGTCAAGCGGCAACAAGGGAGACGGCCACTGCAGTATCCCTCCTCTTCTTCCTGAAAAGTCCTGGCCGGCCCCGGCAGTTGAGGAGATCCTCACATGTCGTTTGAAAACCCACCCCCCCCTCTCGCCGTGTGCATGCGCTCCAGCCAAAGAGAGTGTGAGGGGAGAGAGAAAGGGAGATGCTGTGTAATAGCAAGTTGGAAACCAGGGGGAGGGATGAAGGAATTAGAGAGAGTATAAAGGAGGGATGGTGTGTGTATGTGTGGAGACGAAAGCAGGACAGAGGGAGGGTAGCACACTGCAGCAACACCAACTGATGATGAAAATAAGAAACAGTTCATTAGGACAATGTTGAAATGCAAATGCAAGAATATTATAGTGTCTGGGCACACAGATAGAGGCTATAAATATCCCCTGTGAAGGAACAAGCTTTTTCCATTTGCATGTACGAGTGTGTTTGAAAGAATCTATTGCATCATGTTGCGAAAGGACGGACAGAGCTACACGCCAGGCTATTCTTTTCCTTCATAAAAAGTATAGAATCATCCAAGCTTAAATGGCAACCCTCGAACGAATGGACCTTTTCTGCCTACCATAAATGAGATCCCAAAAGCCCCCGAGGAAGATGCTCCACAAATACACAGCATGGCCAATTTATGAACGCATGCATGCACTGTGAGCACATAGACACACATGGACAGGCACGCACAGCTGTTGGTGTTGACAGAACCAGTTCACCAGTTATCAAAGACACATCTTGCTCACATCTCTCCAGTGGGCCTCTCCTCTCTGCTGTTCATCTTTCTGCTCCCTGTACTGGTTTGATGTTGTGTGCACTCCCCCAACACAAAACTATTAAGATATGGACCAGGAATGGTAAGATGTCTCTTTTTCTCAAGCAAAGGGGTTAAATATCTTTTCATTTCATTATTGGAAATACCTGTCTTGAAGAAAAATACAAGTAGGGCCCATAGCATTTTCAACAAGAGAAAAACTGTTGTACTCAGTAGTTACCAAGGGAAACCGAGGCCACACAGGTCCTTCTGAGTTGCATTTGCATCAAAGTGTGAAACTGTCTGCTGGCCTACAGTATTCAGAGTATTCTCATACTTTTAGCAGAGTGGACTTGCCTTGTACAATACAATATAGCACCATCCCCCATGTTATTATAAGTTTGTCTATATAACAGTGTCAAATAACAGTGTATATAAACGTTCCCTCCCCCTCTGATCACCAATCCACTGACCTATGAGCAGTGTATCTTCTGGTATTAAGGAGGAGCAGCCATAACAAGGTGACAGACAGGACCAGCAACCAACAGACACACACAACACTAATCTGCTTTATAAGGGACCAGGCCTGCCATAATCTGTGTTAATGCGAAATTACTGAACTGCCAGTTCACTGTTGGATAGAAACATCAGTACAGTCATGATCACCAAGATTCTTACGTAGCCTACTTTGAAGTGTCAATTAGATATTTGTTTGTTTGCATTGTTGTATGTTGGTCTATAAAACAGTTCTGGCTTTATTTAACCTTAGCAGCCTTATAAATACTCAAAGAAATAACTGGTTAGTATTTATAGGCACTATTTGCCTGAAACCTTTCCTGCATGTACAGGACAGATTTTGCTGTGACTGTAGACATGGTCCCTGACAGTTACTTCTCAGCTGCACAACACTTAACCACTCACTGGGATGTCTCCCTTAGGTAACACTCATCCATCCTGCTTTGGTTTTCCTGTGTCAGGCCCAAATGCTTTGTGTAATCAGGGCTAAGTGGAAAAACAGCGACTCTCTGTTAATCACTTATAATAGCAGGAATTATTGCAGGACACGGACAGGTATCAGATTTCTGTCTAGGCCATATAAGGTTAATCAAAACAAACAAACCAACAAACTAAACACAGAAAATGTAATTCAACAAAATGTCTTTAATTGATATAAACATTTGTACACATCACAGCTCAATGGAAACAATGGACAGTTATAGCTCTAAGACTCATTTACTGAGTCCAGCTCATGGTCTAGTCCCATTTTATCCCTCTATTCTTTAGCCTCTCACTCCACTCACTACACCCCGGCTACAAAGCATCAAAAATACATCAAAAAATAATCATAGAAAAAAGAATGAAGGTGCAAATTCTGATGATTATTAAATCTCTTCTTATATACACTTGCACAGTATCTCAAATACGAAATAAAACATCTATTAAGTGTGTGATAACAAGAAACCGAATACAGTCAGGTCAATCTATGAGGCTTTTTGCACACTACAGGTGTACTGTAGAAGTCCCATACATACATTTTACCATATATTTCAAATGAACAGCAACCATGTAGGATCCAATTGTGGATTTAAAGCATGCTATGGACTGAACTAGGGTTAGTTCGATGTAGCTTTACATGTTGTCAGTTCTTGGCTCAATAATCCATATTTTTGGTTTTGTCAACATGCAGATACATATATCACTTTTCTTGGCCATTTTGTCACAAATATCTTTGCAAACAAATAAAGGGCAGAAGTGAGAAAATATGTTGCGGATTTACATATCTTAAATTCTGTGTGGCACCTTTAATTCTTTGTTTCTATAATATATTTTCTAGCATCAGCATATGAACTGTAGTCCTGTACATTTTCAATAACCCTCTGAAATTTCACAGGCTAGTACAATCTTTACACAGTAAATACACACAGATGCTATAGGCTTTACATTGTGTAAAGTGTGTGCTATTTAAAGAATCTGTCTGTGCAGCCACATTGTGATCACACAGTATAAGGACATCTCATATAGAGCTTTATCATTTGAGTAATAATAAAAATAGTCAATGCCCTTTGCACTGAAGGATTTAAATTATTTCTTGACACAATTAATTCCTAGAAAGTGTCTCCCAAAGGAATGTTGGATAATGTTTCCCAACTCATGCATCAATTATAGCCATTCTAATTTGTTTCTGAAATGAAGCTTAGCTTGTAACCTTGTAATTAAATTATCTAGGACTGTAAGGAGGACAGTACATGACTCAGTGATAGGAGGGTAGTACATGCCAGGACTAGTCATGGCCCTTTATGCACCAAAACACTGTTGTTGAAATCACGTAGAATAAACAGTATGGCAGCAAAGTTTGTGTTGGCACAGGTTGTTTAAGTCCCACATCACTGATGGACCATGTAGTGTTAACACTGGTGTTTCAGATGAGCTTTAGTAGTGATCAGGCTCACAGCAGTGTTACATGTCAGTTCATGTCTATGGTGTTGAAGACCCACTCGGTGAACTTTTTGAGCTTGGCTGAAGCACTGTATGACTCTTCTAGGAGACGATGGTTATCCTCACGCAAGCTTTGGACCTGCATCTGCAGTGATGCCTTTGCGTCTTTCTCCTAGGAGTAACAAAGCAAAACAATATTTTCACTTTTTGTTCACATGAAAAAGGAAGCAGTCAAAATCTTTTCATATAATTAGTGGAGAGTTTGGAGTTGACTGACCTTCTTTAGATCATCCTGAAGCATCCTCACCATAGATTCCAGCTGGGTCACCTTACCCAGAAGACAGGCTGGACTGTCATTAATATCACTGTAAGCACAAACCACTAGGCAGGTCAAACATAAACCTACTCATTTGATGGTCTTGTGTGATTATATAGTGTGTGCATTGTGTGTGTAATTATTGATCAGGATGTGGTCAGTGTTAAGTGACTCTTACCCAGGGGGTGGCAGTCGGAGAGGGGCTGTCTGAGGCTCTGCCTGCTGTGGGGTGCTGCTGCTGACCACACTATCTGTCAGGGCACTCTCTTCTTGAGCTGCCAGGAACACCAGCCTCTGTTCTGTTGGAAAACAATTCAAATGCCCTGTCATTTAGAAGGCAGCCTAACTGCTATGATAATTGCCCTGTAGTGCCATCTTGTGGTGAAAAAAAATAGTATTATTATAAACCTTTCACAAGGCAATTGCGGTGCAATTTTGCAGCAAATTGAAATGTGATGATGACTGCCCACCTTCAAAGGCCTTGGCAGCATCCACCAGGTGGGCCCAGTCCAGTGGACCATCTGTCCCAGGGTCAGGCAGAGGCATGAGCACAGAATCCTCCACCTGCTGATTTTTTTTATCCTGCTCAAACTCCATGCTGTCAGGGGCTGACAGGTCTCCTAGAAACAGGACACAATAATCATGTTAAAGTTGTTACAAACACAAAGTTCAGTGAATCATAATTTTAATATCAAGCTATACCCATTGACTTGTGTGATTGCCGCCTGCTGTGTCGGGCAGTGGGTGAGCGTGGCATTGTGGAACAGCTGAACAGAAGGTCAGTGGGAGTGTCCCTCTGTGCACTGGAGGAGGCTTCCCTCTGTCCACTGTAAATGCTCTCGTCTGACACTGTTCTCTTGATGGAGCGGCGGCCAGGGGTGGGACCTGGGAACAGGGGCTTGGGGAACAGACAAAATGTATGTTTAGCATATGTAATGACTTCATTTACACATTTTCTCTCATGGATTTCTGTAGTTTTTCATAAAAAGGCTATACTTTACCTGCTCTTCACTTGTCATGGGAGGGGGGCTGTCTAGTGTGATGAGCTTCTTTAAATCTTCTTCCAGGCTTGACTTGGCAGCATGTCTTTGTGGGGACTGAGCTCCCCGTAGATTGGCCCTGAGCTGTGGCTGACCAACCAAGGGCCCATCACTCTGGTGTCGTCTTGAAAAAAGACAAATTGTTAGGTCACGATTGTAATGCATTAACCAGAAGTGATGATAAAGAGAATAAAAAGATTTTATTTCATTTAAAATAATAAGACCCAGGCAGAGCACTGCTTATCCACATCGACAGTGAATGAATAGAATTTATTGAAAGAGATTACTGACTACTTTGTATGGAGCTTTCCACTTTTAGCTGAAGCACACAACTCAGAACCACTATTATTATTGACCACATGATGGCAGTGTTATTTAGTTTTTTCCCAGTGTTTAGTTTTTTAACAAGCAGTATCCCAGACACCATATGACAATCCTGTTTGTTGTTTTATCTTGGCATCAGCAGGACTAACAGCAGGCTGCGTTCTCCTGTAGTTTCTCCTATACTCAGTAAAAAGATCTCAACTTACTTTCTAGTGCCTCCAAAGTCCACAGAATTGACAGTTCCTCCAGGTTTTCTCCAACCAATCAGATACTTGGATGTTGCTCCCTGGCGTGGGTAGAAGCTCTTGGTACCTGGAGACTGGGAAGGGGAGGTGGGTTCATCCTGGGGGGACATGGACCTGCTGACTTGGCCTAATGGACTATGGCTGGAGAAATAGTGAAAAGTTAGAGAATTTGGAGGACATAACAGACATCACTTTGAAATTTATGCAAATGTCAAACAGAGAAAAGAACAGTACACAGAGGAGATTAACTCACTTCAAAGGAGACCATAATACAACATGCAAGCCCCACAGATCTGTCAGAACATGGCCCGCTAAATCTGCTCTGTATGCTAAGAGTGGGATGCTTCTCACAGGAGAATATGTCCTGTGTTTTTTACTACTTTTAAAGATATGCAATACTTAAAATATAGACAGCTAAATGTTCAAACAACTGCCATCTCTGGGAGAACACTATAAAGCACCACCGTCAATGCACAGGTCTGCTCCAGTTATTTCTAGATGGTAAAAGAATAGAGAGCAAAGCCTTCAAGTCAAAGTAAAAAAGAAGATAGGATGTGATGAGGAGCACAGTTTGCATTTCTTCAACTTCAAGCAGTGCCTTTCGATCATGAATACCAGTTAACAGTAAAAAAAATACAATCATTACCACACGCGACTAGAGGCGCACACACAAATATTTATTTTGTTATTCTAGCGTCTCTTTGTTCGTGCCAAAGCTGCATAGCTTCAGTGTTCTCCATCTGGCTGGGTACAGGATATATTGGGACTACAATGAATCACCGTCTATTTAACATTGATGTAAGGGCAGAAATTCCTGAGCTGCCTACACAGCTGAAATTAACAGAATTAACAGCACACCTGGGTAGGGTGGAGGCGTCATTCAGGTTGTATGTATCAGGATGTCGTGGGAATGGTGAAGGGCTCTTAGCCTGGGTCTCACTGCATCCGACAGTGAGCAGAGAGTCTGGAGGAGGGGAGGAGTCAGTGTTCCCCTGGCCACATGATGCTTCGTCGTGCCAGGGAGTCTTCTCCTTGGCTCTGAAGCCACCAGTAGAGGAAGCTGTACTGCTCTGTGTGGCTGTGAAGGAGGTGGCATCAATGCCGCTGTCAGTGGAGGCTCCCTGGAGGTAACTGTTGAGCTCCAGTTCTCCTCGTACCCCTGAGCGCGAGCCTACCTCATACCACTTTTCATCACTGTGGGCAGAGCTGGAGGCATTACTTGACAATGTGTTACTGCTGGACTGGCTGGATGAATATGGACCATCCTGTTTAGCAAGAGAATTTATTAGAATTTGTGCAATGAGCGAAAGCAAGTGGTTTCAGATGTGCTACTCACCTTAATGTTTTTGTTAGGAGACATGTGACATCCATGTTCAGACTGTAGCCTGGAAATGGGTCCCTTTGAAGTCACAGAGTCTGCAGAAAACAAAGTAGTTAAAAGCTAATGATAAATATCTGTTAAAAATCTGTTATAATATGTGTAAAAAAAAAGCTCACCACCGGTGTTTTTGTCCAGTAGCCGACCAGTCTCTACTTCTGCCTGTCGTGTCCAAGCAACACCAGAGCAAGTCTTGACCCCATTGATCCCTTCACTTGTTGCTTGTCGAGAAGACACAGTAGTCTGGCAGTTGTTGTTATTAAACCTAAAACACAGTTTAAAAATATGTGCAGTGCTTCAACATAATGTTTTTAGTTGGTTGAAATTGAAGGTTAATGTCCTTACCCGTCTGGCACTGGTTTTTGCCTCCAGTGGTTGGTGCTCATGGTGTCATTGTAGGACATGTTAGCAGGAGAATTTGTGTTATGCATTGTGCGACCCATGACAATGGAACAAGCCAGTGCGTAGTTGTCATTCCCAGGAGAATATCTGGATGGAAACATGGACTGATAAAACAGATATTTTGACAAAAAAGGATAACTGTAGACTTGTAGTGCAGTAGTACTTATTTCAGTTTAATTATTTGTTGCTTTAATTTAATTCATATTAATGAATGTGTACTGTATAAAATCAACACTGCACTTTCTTTAAGATAGATTAGATAAGAAAACCTTGTTGAAAACCTTTTGGGGTTGAGTGGTCTACCATCACTGGACACACTGCGGGGCAAGGCAGCAGAGTTACTGAAGTCAGGAGGAGGGGCTTTGATGAGTGTGCCCCCTGAGCCAGAGGTACGGGTCTGCGGGCTGGAGGAAGTGGTTCGAGGCCACTTAGTGTTGTTGTTGTTGTTTGGAGGGCGGAAAGGAAACTTTAATTCATATGGCATTCCCTCTTTGTGGTTCTTGTAGTCCACAAGTGGCATGTGGTAGATTTCAGAGCACCCTCTGTTATATTAAATAAAATGATCATAAACCTTGGTTGCCTTGCCTTGGTTATGACATGGTGATGACGTCTTGTTGCTTACCTGCGTGGTGTGGAGTCCTCATGTGGAGGGATAATGACCACTTTGACAGTGACAGAAGTGCGCAGCAGGTCGATCATCTGCTCATGGGACAGAGAGGCCACTGCTACTTTGCAGATCTCCACTAGACGACTGCCTTGTCTAAGACCGGCTTGCCATGCATAGCCATAGGGCTCCACCTCTGCAACAATGCCCTCGAAGTTTACATGAAAACCCAGCTGACCCAGTGCATTGCGACGCAATGTCATCTCAGTAGTTTGGCTGCCCTTGGTCAGAAGCTGCATGAAAACAGTACTATATGAGTAGTGAAATCATACAGCACCATGTGCAGCATATACAGTTTTATCGACAATATATTTGCAGTAGTGCTCAATTATACAACCCATCAACAATGATCAGAATTGGTCATGTGAAAAATCAAGTAAAATATCATCTGCTACAAATAAACAAATGCGAGTCATTGCTGCTTCTAATAAACATTTACCTAACATCTAAACATTGTCTACACCTACACAGTCTCAGAAACCTTAGTAATGATCAGCCTGGCCTGCAATAAAGATTCAATAGCTGTGATGTTTGGTGTAATTTCACATTACAACATAAACCAAAAGTGATGCCACCTATATATTTTATAAGGAAAATATAAAATTATACTTAATATACTTTTTTAATTTAGATGGTGAAAGTGGGCATTAAAATATTTGTACTTAAATAATAGATCAGACAGTACATGGGCTCAAGTATTAATTACAAACTGTCCTGAGCTGTTTCTTTGTCTGGTTGTCTGTGAGCCCTTCTTGTTACAGCAGGTAGTGTGTGCTAATAAAATGACAGCTGAGGTGCCCCACTGACCTCCAGTCTTTTGACCACCTCTCCAAAGTCTTCTGTGTTGTTATTGATGGAGCGCAGCGACACACTTTCCCCACGTTCATAGTAGATTTTCAGGGAGGCGGGGCTTCCTGTTGACCATCCAATAACATCTCGTGTGGCACAGTTGAACACTACTGATTTGGCCTCCTGATCCAGCAAGATGATGAAGTCATTAGAAATGGCCAAAAGACATTCTCGTTCGGCTCCTGCAACTTGGTCTTCAGCATGAACCTGCCAGGTGATGGCTCCCAAGCTCTTGAGCTCTGCACCGCTATAAGGACGAGTCTTCTCTCGACGCTTGTGTGCCAGAGAGATAAATGGGAACTTTCCAGTGGGCTCCACAGGAGTAGTGGTGACATGACGTTCTGCCAGATCCCTTAAGTACTCTTGTCGCGTACGTGTCGCCATTGCACCAAATTTATCCGATTTGTGGGCAGCGTTTTCAGCGTTAATTACTTTGGCTAACAGGAAGTCCCTGAAGACTGTAGATTTGGGAAAAGTCACGCCCTTAGGTATCGGTGGTCCAAAGGAGGGAACGTCTTGGGAACGAGTCACTGCCACACTATATTGAAGACACAGACAAAACAGTAATGAATGCTTGCTGCCGCAGAAAAAAATGCATGTTACCAAGCACAAAACATGATCTTAAAACTTATAACTTCATTGGATACTTTTAAAGACAAAGGACATGGGGTCCTTTAAGTGCTGAAGGTAATGTTCCTTTGACCTCCTTCATTTAGAAGTATAAAAGAGGGCGTACAAATTCCTACAGGCAATGCACTGCTCCTGTTACCCTCCACTGCTCCTATTCTGTCCAAAACAATGTCTGCACTAGAATTGAATTACTATAAATAAGTAAACAGGTAAAATAGTGCTCTGTCTTACCTGTGGCATGTGGGAAACTTAAATAAGGATTGAAACATGTTAATGTTTCAAAGAGAATGAGGTATATCTCATGGAGTGAGCAGCATTTCTCTGCCACATCCCACTGTTAAAAGACCAATGCATGTATAAAATCCATAGTGCCAATATACAATGTAGCCTTGTGGGTGTAAACTTCAAAAGCTTTAGATGAGCGGATGTGACACTTCTGACAACTTCTCCATTCAGTCCATTACACAAATAACAGAACCAGTGCCTGTAGCAGAAATGTTGCAAACCATGGCTGACTTCACCCGGCTTATAATACCATACATCCAATCTAAGTTGACAAGCTAGCTCCCGTGCTGTCACCATGCGACTCTGCCTGGGTGTGTGAGAGCACAACTGTAGCTAACGCTAGCATGCACAGCCTCAATTTCCTAAACAAAAGATCTTATGCAATCTGGCTCAGTGGGATCCTGACTCTGAGCCAATGTGTGAAATTAGCAAGATAACATTCTATGCATCAACAATGTTATAGCAGATGCATAGAATGAGACAGTGTGACCTATGCTATATTCAATATTCAAGTTAGTCAATTTTACAGCAAGGTATAATGACATAATGGATAGTTTATCAATCAAAATAAACCAAATCACTCCTGTCTTCAACTACGATATAAACAATTTTCATCAAAATTCAGTAAAAAATGTGAAAACACAACAATCAAAACTCACCTCTAGTCTTCACTTTAAGTTGACCATATCCACCACATTACACCTCAAGTGTATTTTTGCAAAAGTGTAGCAAAGCATCAAGTTTAGAGCTTCATTGCAAACTGCTCCATTTAATTGTCCAGTCTCAGAGCTTCCATTCACTAAAATTACAGCATCTAAATGGCTACATTCAAATAGTAGCTGAAGAATCTAGAAGCTGGGAGAGTATAAGATGGGTGGAGTAACGACACTATCCTTAAGGATTCTGTATCCCGCGACTCTCAATTTCATCTCAGGGCAAACCAGGAAAACCAGCATTTCACCTTTTTCCATAAAAATCCCTTCTCAACAATGAAGCAGAAGATGACCCCTCAGGAAAAAAAAACATATCCAGCTGTGGGAGTTGAAGGTCTGATGCACACTCGCAGTGTGGACAAAGTGACACAGATCTAAATTTGCCTAAACTGAACACAGTTGCAAGGTGCAGACAGAAGGCTGGCCTGACTTGTCCGCTACTCTAGACTGAACTACTGACGGACTGCCCTGAACAGTCCTCCTCACTCACATGTATGCCAAGCTGAGGAGAGCACTTCATGTTCATGGCGCTAACTCCTTCAGACCACTTCGACTCATGCTGCCCAAAGGCAAAGTGGCAGGCAGTGGAAGATGAAGAGGAGTAGGGAAGAAGCCTCCTATTTTCTAACTGTGTGAAGAGTTAGGTTCACAGTGAATTAGTGTGCCGGGGATGTATGTGCATGTGTAAATGTGCAAATGAGCATGAAAAAGAGGTAAGAAAAAGAAGCTAGGGCCCAACTACGTGTGTATAATGTGCAGCTCATGCATGTTGGGCAGTAATACAAATTGTGGGCTCATCTTTGCAACACTACTAATCAGTCAGTAGAGAGGAAAAAGTGTTCTACATTCAAGTCAGTGCTCAAAGCAGGGACAGCCAAATCAAACACGATTGTACATGCAAACTCAATGTAGTAAAAAAAAAAAGAATCTTTCAACAAATGCCTTCAAGACAATGCTTTCATCTTAATGCATGGTACCTACAAAAAGCCAAAGCCTGTAGCACTCAAGGCTGCATGAAACTTGGGTCAGGAGTTCAAACACTGCCTTAAATATTGACATATTGGAAAAGCCCGAAAAAGAGTAATTATACAAAAATACACACCAAAAGACATTTGAATATAATACCAGTACTAGTTAAGGAAACTTGGACAGTCTTTTTTTTTCTTCTAATTAGATTTTCATTCTCCACTCACCTGTAACATGTACTGTCTGAGCAGGGGTTGTGCACTCGGACAATAATGAACACGTGTTGAAAGTGTGAGCGAATGACCTTGGGTGTAAAAGGGTGAGCACCAGGCTCTTGAAACACGATTGTCACAATGTCATTCCCAATGTGGCGCTTCCTTAGCAGCTAGAGAAACAACAAATCTTTTGTTAGAATTGACCATTCATTTATTTGTGACCTACTCTATGCATTATAGTCAGTTAAACCCAGTGCACTGGGAACAATCATGAAGGTGAAATGAGAATCATGTCTTTACCTAACCATTGTCACATTATTACACATTACTTTAGCACACACTCATACACATGTGTTTTTCAACAATAGGGTTTTCTCTTTCCTGACACTGGCTGAATGCTGGAGAAACTGAGCTCTGTTTTACCTGTTGTTTGTTGTTGGGGGTGTAAGGCAGCAGGGTTGATACATGGAACATGATCTCATAGTCCTTGTAGGTAGTGTACAGGGAATGAGTGCCTGTGGAATCCGCTGGAGGAAAAACGGCAAAACAGTTGTGAGACTTATTATGTCAATACTGCCATCTATCTTTAACATGTGCATTTGGTGTACAGCGGGAAAGTATTTCACTTTAGCCCAGACAACTAGACAATGAAGACTGGATCAGTTACAGTCTACTCTAAGTGAAAGTTGGAACAATTGCCATCTTGACTGTTTTAATACCTGAAAAAATAATCTAAGTAGTATAGAACCAAGTCATATGCATACATATTCAACTGTGTATTTTTACAGTTACTTTTCTTTAAACAAGTTAACACTTTGTATGAGTTGAGCGATTACTTTTTGTGTCCAGTTGAGCTCTGTACTTGGTAAAACCCTTCAGGCGGACTTTCTCTCCCAGCAGTTTGAGAAACTCTTCCAGGGCAGGTCCAGCAGTTTCATTGTTGTACATCTCTTCCTCTGTACTTTGGCCCGCTCTGCAGTACATTACCCCTACCTTCACCTGAAAGCTCAGCTAAAACATAGTTACCTGTTAGAAAACGTAAAAACATGGCAGCACTGTGACCATTTAACTAAGATTTTTGTCCTCATACCCCTTGTTCATCCAGTTTTATTAGCTGCTCTGTAACTTTCGGGGTGTTTAGGGCCAGTCTAAGGCAGGACAGGTCCAGTTCAGGGAGAAGGTACTCGAGCACATCTTTGATAGGCAGCCCCCTACTAGTGCCGTGCTTAGATGTGGAAGGCACTGCGTCTTCGAGGATTGATCCCCGTAGAGTTGTCAGCTGAACAGACAGATGCATAGAGGGAAATCAAACCTTTAAGTTAGTGGTGTAACTGGACAAAAAGTGCCAGGAATGCATCAAGAATCCTTGCTTTGCTTTGAACCTGGAGAAAAAACACATGACATGCCTCAACAGACAAGTAGCTAGTTGAAACCAAGTATATGAAACCAAAGAGAATTCATACAAAATGTTAACATGTTTATCTACAATATAATCAGTCTTCAAGGAAAAATATTTGAGCTGGGGTTTAGTCAGCTATAGGTTTTACCAAAAGCCTTGGCATATCTGGTTGGAGATAGGCCCTCAAACTCTATTTGAGAGCTCACCTCATTCATTACTTTGATCTGATCTGATCATGCTCCTTTAAGAGCATGTATACAATATTTTAATATTTTGTTTCCTGAATACCTAATTCCAAACCAATCGATACTGTAATGCCATGGTTTGATGGTTTGTGTGAAAGTGCTTCCTGAGGTTTATTCGCACACTGCTGATATTGGATGACTAATAAATAGCGGTAGGCATAATGAAACTGGCTTGCCTTGATCTGGTATTCCATGTATTGAATGAATACTGATGCAAGTGATATTTTCATTAAAAACAGTACACTATACATTTTTAAATAAAGTGAAAATTTGTACTACATTTCAATTGCTTTAATTAACTATTTCCTTCCTGTTTGACCCCTGAGGAAAGCCATCGGGACTTTTTAAGTTGTCCATGAAGTTACATGCCGTAAATTAATAAAGGCATTTTATTTTAACCAGTGAGTGCCTTGGAATTTTTTTGCATTTTTAAATTGCTTTTATTTACTGCCTGAATTCACTTATTAGGACATATTAGGGCTCAGTGGAAGAATCATCTGAAATGAAAGTAACTGCAGTCTAGAATTAATTTAACAGGCAAAATTGGTACATTAATGTACTGAACACATTACCAAGAGCACTTAAGGTGAGCCTGCTCCATACTGAAGCAGCAACAGTAGTCAATGTTATCAACAAATTCATAATTCAATTCTGTCAACTGAACTATTAAGGGATCTGACCAGAACTGAAGAAGGTGCTTGTAAGCAGCGGTTAATCATCTTCAATCTAAAACTTGTCCAGTTTACAGAGTAGAATTTTTTGTTTGCTATGGATCATACAGTTCTCCTCTTTACTGATTGTGCATTACCATGTCGGAAGAAATGCCTTTTATCTGGGATCACATACATGTAAGTATATGGGCCAATAAATTGTCTCTTGGCATTTCCAATATTAGCATGAGTCTGGATCAGGATTATATTATGAAGTGCCTCATCAGTAGACTACTAATGTTAATGGAATCCAGATAATTTAAGCAACAGAAAAATGCAAGTACAGAGCTTTTGTTTGTAAGTCAACAAACTTGGCCAACCTCACTGGTCCGGAAGATGAGGCGGTAGTTATATTGCTGACCATGTTCTTTGTCTTCTTCAAGTTTCTCCCTCCGCAAACTCACTGCTACTGGCCCAAATGTTTCATCTATACCAAAGTAGTTCCAATGATCTAAACAAAAATAAAATTGGCACACATGGTTAATATCAGACATTTCATATTTGAGTAGAGTAGTGATAGAATCATACCCCTAAGATTGAAGAACTTCCTGTAATAGTATGCTCCCAAGTCCACATGCTCCACAATGTATTGTTTGCCTTTGTCGCTGAGTGTGCAGGGACCCTCTTTTGGGCCCTCTAGTACTGCTACCCCTGCATTTGTGCAGTGTGTCACAGAAGTTTCACACAAGCTTCCCTCCCCACTGGTCGCTGCACCAGTGCTCACTAGTCCATGATACACAAGTTCATCTGTTTCTAACCGACAGTGTCCATTTACATCTGTGCCTATTTCATTTCTGAAGCAAGGACAGCTCAGCAGCATCTCATTGCTCTGTTCATCCATTGCATCCAGTCCAGGGCTGTCTCTAGAGTTAAGCTCCTCTTGGCTTCCACTGGGAGAGCTGTAAGGCAGGCTGTGAGTGGAGGAGATGGTGGAGGTTGCTGAGGCTACTGCAGCTGCTGATGCCCCCGTGGTGGTGTTTTTTCTTTTGCCTGCAGATTGACGTAGCTGGGCAATCTCATTGAGGTCAAACAGAATGCTCTGAACATCATAGTGGGAAAAACCTTTCTGACAAACCCAAGGCTTAGGTGGTGGGCCTAGTTCATCTGTCCGACTTTCCTCCACATCTGATCCAGCTCTGGGTGAGTCCAATTCACCACGCACATTCCGTAGTTTACGAAATATTGACTCACCTCCAATCTCAGATCTTGCACGTCTTTTGGCAGACTTGTCTTTAGATTTGGAATAAAGACTGTCAGGAACATCTTCCTGGAGCTCTATGAGGGCTTGTTTAGTCCCAACATTCAGTATGTCCTCTAGTTTGTCCGGTGCAGGACTTCGTTGGTCCATCTTATCTTCTTGATAGCCCTTGAGCATTTCAAAGAAGCTCTCTCCAGACAGTCCATGTTGGTCAATAGAAGAGGTGCTACCGTAGTTGCGATGAAAAGGGGACAATTTGGCTGTTGTTGGACCCCATTCATCCCCACTGTCTCCACTACCCTCAATGTCTCCTATGGCCATGTCACTGTTGCTGCGCTGGCGAATACGTCTCTGCCGAGGGTTCTTGTGTATGGGACCACGGTGCTCTCCTGGGACCAGGTAACGGGTATCTGGGCTGTAGTTATTGACCTGGGTCTGAGCTCTGTTTTTTAAAGTATTATGAATGTTACGGAGCATTGACGAGTCTTGAGGACTCATTATGTGGCCTAACTTAATATGAGTTTTTATTGGGGCACTGGAGTTCTCTGAATCGTGCCACATTGGTGCTGTGACTTCCTTTCGGGGTGGCCAGTCAGCTACCCGGGCCCGGACACCCATTTTTGGTACTCCTGGGCTCAAAGTGGTGTGAGTACTGTCTCCACGAGAGGGCACAGCAGCCCCGTTAGCCACACGGAGATGGTGGGTGTAAAACTCATCAGTGGCAGGGACCGAGCCCCCAACAGTGTGCTCCATCGGCGAGAGCTTTAGGCTGGTCATCAGTCCTGTGCCAAAGCTAAAGGCACTCAGAAAGACATGGCTGGCTCCAGGTGAACATGGTCCTCCCTGACGTCATGAGCAGGTTGATTGTCTGGGTCAGGGGCTTACATCTTCTGCCGTCAACTCTGTGTACTAAGTCCTCTGTGTTGTTCATGACCTGTCATCTTTGTGTCCTAAAGTCCTGAAATACAAATGAAAACAAGTCAATAAAGAAAGAAGTATGGCAGTTAATTGCATGAGGATAATGGACCTATAATTTAATTATCTGTCACACGATTACCCCCAAGTAATGTTGGCATGTAATGCATGTAATACATTGCAACTAGTGAAACATTAACAGACAACACATAAAATGGGGCTTTGTTTTTTTTTTGCAGTACAGTAACCAAACAGCCTTTGAAATTCACCAGAAAAGTGGGTAACAATCCTTTGCTGGATAAATCAGGCCAATTTGGCAGTGAGGCATTGCAGGAGATTAACGCTCAGTCAGTTCTGCCTGGTCAAGGCTGTGATCACATTAGACACTGGACACAGTGGACTGTGACAGCTCCCCAGTCCAGTCTCCTTCACACTGCAGCACTTCTCTAGAAAGACCATCCTAGTTGTGTTGGGCTTTTTACTGTCAGTAAAAAGTCAGTAATTATATATTATTATTATGATTATGATTATGA
>KN515573.1:1594-15977 GCA_000787155.1 Scartelaos histophorus
GAGTTCGCTACACGGAGCTGGAGTACATCAACGCCCTGTCTCTGCTCCACCGCAGTCAGACCGGCGTGGGAGACCTCAGCACTCAAAACATACGACTCCAGAGGCTCAAGGAGATCATCTGTGAGCAGGCGGCTATCAAACAGGCCACGAAAGACAAGAAGATCACCACCGTCTAACAAACGCAGATACACAGATACATGCACCGTCAGGCTTATCGTTATGGTTGGAAGGTTATAGGAGGTTTGAATGTGTTTCCATTACCTTTTACTGGAGTTATCAGATTATTCCGATGAAAAACACTAGATATGTTCACATACACACCAAAATCAGAAAGAAATTAGATGGTTTTTGGTCTTTACAAATAAACAGGCCAGATATACAGATATACACGCACCAAAAGGCTATGTAACTTTTTGGTTATGTTATTGCTCTGCCTGGAATGTTCCACAGTGTGACTTTAAACAGCTCTATCGTACATTTATTCGATTACAGGTGGTTTTATAGCTTAGAAATACCTAGGAAAAACAGGCATTTGGACTGTGAGCGAGGTTGCTTCTGTAACTTGGTCTGGTTTGGTCTCCATGAAGATAGAAAGGTCTAATGCCATAGTCTGAAACATTCCAGACAAGGCAATAAGCATTTGACAGACCCTGAACTAGAAAAGTTACACAATGCACCTTTGATGTGAATGTGTTATCATTACTCACTGCTCATTTTTTTTTTTACATTTTTCCTGATTTCTTTCTATTTGTTTAAAGCCTTTGACAAGGGAAATTATGCAAAAAAGGCCAAACTAATGTGGCAAAGACGACATGAAAAATAAATTGTTAAAGATGAAAGGAGATTTAGATTTTAAATTGTTTAAAAATATGGTCTGTGTCTCACACAAATGAGGTAAACAGGTTCAACTCAAACATACTTATAACAATTGTAATTTCTTCATGTTATCTGATTTCTCCGGCCACATAAGCGTATCCACTTGTCCCATTATGTTTTGTATAGTTACTGATATCTGTGGGTAGTTTTTGTTGAGGCTGGAGTATCTAATTTACAAACCTTGAAAGAAGACAGTTGGTGTTTAAGTCTAACTCGTAACGACATTTTCAGGCACGTGCTCAGTTTTAGCAGCCTTTTTTACTGCAGGTAATACAGTAATGCAGATTTAGTTTATGTTTTATAATGCCATGTAGCGAGCAGCAAGTGGTCATAATGTTTTGGTTGATGCCATAATAAGCATGTGCCTGTATAAGGGAACTACGCTCAAAACAAACCCAATAGACAAATGCATATACATGTTTTTATAGATACACTGAAATAGAAACTCGCTTCAGACTGAACTCTCTGTCGATGGAAATGTTGTGTGCATTTCCTTTTGCCTGATAGTACAGAGTGGGAGAAAACTGTCGCATATACAGTATCTTGATCCAACTTTAGCTGTAAGCAGAAGTTTAATGCAACTTTAACTTCGTGTCAGCTGTTTTTGTATTTGAAAGTCACACAAGCCAATATTTACACTACTAAAATAAAATGCCCAATGTCTACAGCTCAGTTTAAACTCTTGAATTCATCTTTATTTGAGTAGTTTTGGCAATAGCTTTGAATTATTGAATTAAAGATGCACTGCGTAACTGCTTGACTACATGTTATTGCTTTATCTGTAATGTCCAGAGTATGGCATTAAACATCCATAATGTATTTCACTGTGGTTGTTAATGCTCTGAAATAATATCGATTTTTTTGACAATGTCGCCTCCATAGATCTGACCCAATTGCCCAGTGGCGCCACCCGCTTGTCTCCATGGAGATAGAAAATGCCGTACTGTGAAACATCCTTGGCAAAGCAATGGAAACAAGAATGTGGGGATGGCTAAATGTATTTTTTGGTGGAGAAAGGGAGCTGGTTTTGCAAAGTTGGTGGAGCATCAATCAGACATTATGCAGTGCAGCTTTAATCTAGTCACAAAATGAATGTGGAGATTTTTTTAGGTAGTAGCAATGTTACACTACTGATGATAATCTTAAAGGTGCATTGTGTAATTTTTTTGTTTGGAGGTTTATCCCCTACTTGTTTCGATGGAGGTGCCATTGCTCTGCCTGAATGTTCCACAGTATGACATTAAACAGATCTACCTTACATTTATTCAATTACAGGTGGTTTTATAGCTCTAAAATACCAAGAAAAACAGGCAATGTGACTATGAGCTGTGTCTCTCCACAGATCTGACCTGTCACTTGGTCTGGTTTGGTTTCCATGAAGATAGAAAAGTTCAATACAGCACTGTGAAACACTCCAGACAAAGCAATAACATCTGCATGAAGAAAAGCATTTGACAAACCCTCCGACCCTCCACTAGAAAAGTTACACAATTCCTTTTTAAATGGGTCAATGACATGACATCTGTCCAGACACAAAGCTTCAAATTTCATAATAATTCTGTTGTGTTCTGTTTAGTTCCTCTGTGGAACTAAATCATTTTTTCAAAAATCATTTGTTATTTTGTATTGAAAGTGTTAAAATGTCATGTGGTGCGACCGTTCGCCCTTAACTCCTGATTTTTAAGAAAATTACTCTATAGCTAAACAAATTTATTTTCTTTCTTTGTGTGTTTTGTAGTCCTATGTGAAATTACAGCTTTCTTGAATAGGTATTTCCCCCATAATATACAAACAAATATTGTCAGAGCGTGTCCCATGTTTTCAAATCTCAATCTCATGTTCATATGACTCAGAACTTAGATGAACATCCCAACAGTATTTTAGAAAATAAAACAATTTCAAGGTTATTCTCAGTCACACCACATGACATTTTTTAAGGTCATAGCCAATTCATGTACATGAAAAAAACACTAAAAACTCTTAATATAAATGTCAAACATAGATTTATGCAGACCTGACACTGTAAATATTTGGTTCAGTAGAAACGTCATTGACTCAAATATTGAAGATAAAATACTGAAATGTTGAAACCAATCCAAAATAAAGTGAAACAAAAAAAATCTAGTACAACTATCTAAATAAATCGTGTTAAAAACGACTAAATAAAGTACATTACTCTGAGTTTTTTACTTCTTCAGTGTGATTGTGGTTCAGACAGCACCAAATGTCACAGGCCTCATTTTGGACCCTCTTATCTCATTTTCCTATTAAATGTAAAGCGCTGTTCTCAGTTTCACCTCTGCCTCGTGTGTTTGGGTTTTCCCCTGGGCCCAGCTGATCCTGTCTGCAATAACAGACTCCACATTACACTGTCTGAACGAGGGCAGTGCCGCTTTTCCGCTCCCAATTTAACTCTGTCCCTAATGCATTCGCCACCAGCTCTGACTTGTATTGTACAGCAGAGTTTATATAATTCAGATGATGAATTGGAAATGTTGTGTGGGGCGAAAGGAAAAGTTTGTAACTCATCATTATTAATATTTGAAATCTTATAATGGAAATGTTTTTGTTTACTTCACACGTTTGATGCACACTACTCTGATTTTTGTGTAAAAAGTTGTATTCACTTATGCTAATATGCACATTTTGTTTGTTTAAAGGTGCACTGTGTAACTTTTCAGGTGGAAATTCTACTACCTGCTTGCATCCATGGAGATATGAATGCTTTGCCGAGAATGTCCCACAAAATGGCATTAGACTTCTTCATGGAGACAAAATGCGGGACCAAGTTACAGGTCAGATCTGTGGAATGTTGAGATCACTCATACGGCATAAAAACAACTGTAATCTAATAAATGCTACATACAGGTTTAATGCCATATTGTGAAACATTCCAGGTAAACAGCAGTAACAATCTCTACCAGAAAAGTTACGTAATGAACCTTTAAAGTCAAATGGCCTTTCATGTTTTCTCTGTTGTTTTATCTTTTCTACCCATGGATTTTAGAGTGATTAAAATTGTTGCCCATGTATTTTTTCAATACGGCATCCTTAAATGGAAAATATTATGTGACTGAATACTGAATGAATACTGGACATGCTGCTGCCTTTATTCCAATGTGTATAATTGCATTAGCTTGGATTTAACCAATAAAATGTGTCTATGATCCAAATAGAACCACCACCATTTGTTCTAGGAATGTAATTTGTTAGAGTTGTACCTGCCAAAGTTATGCCTCTGTCAAATACAATTCCTGACAAGTCTTTGCAACCGTAATCTGTTATCAAAGTTGTTTCTAGAATAAGAAAACAATTAAAATATATGATTCCACTGTTAAAGGTAGCATATCGACACCTTCCTAAAATAATCACATAAATAATTTTTTCAGGTTTTTCAGGAAACACAAAAAACTCCCCCCAACATTGAAATTATGGCATAAATTATGGCAAAGCAAACTTAGGCAAAAAGTGACTTAGGCGATTATTTTAGGAAGGTGACAGTATATTACGCTATTTTCTGATCATTGTTTTAATGTTTCCTCATCCCATACGTGCCTTGTGTTGCGTTGGTTGCGTTGCGTTTGGTTTCATTCACACAAATCCAACATTTAGGCTGCGTTCTTCCAAACCGAAAACACTTTTCCACCTTGTAATGTCATGTGGTAATACAGGAAGTGCTCCACTGTATTTTTAAACCTCTTTACACCATCACTGGAATCATTTGGATAATTTTAGCTCTGGATCTCCGTTGAACTAAAGAGAAAAGGAGGCTGTTAACTTAAGAACTACCACTTCATGACATCACAAGAAAGAACAGAGCATTTAGAGGTTTGGAAATGGAGACAGATTAATACACCAGGCTTACTCAAACATATGTTAAATGACCCCCTCTGCAAATAGTATCGTAATACATTTAAACTACACAATGATCTTAAGAGGCTGGGCACACACATCATTATGCCAGCTGAACCTGCCCTTTGTTTTAGTTCATTAAGTTTGGCGAGAAGTACTTAACAAGAGGCCAGAGAAATGTGGGCCTTGTCAATATTACAGACCCAATGCGGCAGGGCTCCCTAAAGCTGCACCAGGCAATCCATCATAATGACACGTGGGTGAAATCAATGGGAACACACCCGCTCCCAACACTACCAAACATATACTCCGAGTTAGATTTGAATCTGCACCTTCAGCTGATTTAATGCAAACTACTTGTGTGCAGTTATACACCATCAACTTTAATACTAAGTCAGTGTTAAAGGTGCACTGTAACTTTTCTAGTGGAGGACATTGATGTTATTGCTTTGTCAGGAATGTCCCGTTCATCTTGCATTTACTCAATAACATGGGTTTTTATTGACTTAAAAAAACATGTGTTCTTGCTATGACTGGGCTCGCCTCTCCACAGATCTGACTTGTAACTTGGCCCATACTGTGGAACATTCCAGGCAACATATGGAGAGAAGCTGGTGATGAACTCTCTACCAAATTAATAAGCTACACAATGCAACTTTAAAGCCCTTTACCTGATTTGTTTCTGTATTTTTGTATTTGTGCATGTGTCATACCTCAGTACTGTATGTTGTATAAGCAGCTCTTGGGGGCAAAATAAGTTTGCTGTGCCCTGTCTGCATCTAGTTATGTTTAATAGCTAAGCATTTTATTATTTTTGATGGTCTTAAACGGTCATTTATTTTAAAAGATTATTTTTTTTCAACCGGGATGAAGGGGCCTTTTTACTGTCACACACCTGCGATCTTGTACTGAAGAAGTCTGACTGCAGATGGCACTGTTGTCCTGCCCCCACCAAGAAGAAGACCTCACCAAAATCTGGATGAACCAGCTGACCGGACACGTCACAGCAACATCACTCTGAGGAAACAAACTTATACCTTGATCTGAAAAAATAATCTATTAAAATAAGTGTTTTATTTCCCAAGCATTAGGATGGATAGTGTGCTAGTTGTTGTTACCTTTAGTGTGATGCAAAACTCTACTTTGGTCTCTGAAAGTTGCGAAAAGCATCAATAAACTAATTGCGGTGAATAATTACGACACTTGTAATGTATTAGATAAGTGATTAATAACTTTGAATCACTGCAAACTGTTTAAAATTAGCTTGTTTTTTTCATATTTTTCAGACAGTAAAAATCAGGTATAGCGTCTTTAAGGCTGACTATCATAATACTCAATACTATAATTTCAAACTAGATAACGATGTAATGCTTTTAGAATTTTCTGTTTCGACACTTGCACAGGTCTTGTATAATGCAATGTAATCTGATCATTTGTCTCACCGTGATAAAGATAATAAATTATATGTCAATTCTAAGGTTTTTTTTTCATATGATGTCTGGTATGTTTTGAATTGTGTTGCAAGAAGTTTTCATTGAAGAAAGTGCAGCTCTGTATACACAACACAATCTTTCCTGCATGCATAACAAAGAAGCTCCTGGATGTGATGTCAGTTCTATCAACACAGGTACATTATAAGAAGCCAAAGTCAACACTGTGGGATATGCAGTTTGTGACAGGTATAATGTTATGTCACCGGTGGAATCAAAAGTTAAACAAAAAGGCCTACAGTCTGACATGTGTGCAACTTCCCTACATTAGACATGCATTGTGCAACTTTACTTATTATTTGTCTCCATAGAGATGTTATTGGTTTGCCTGGAATGTTCCATGGTATGACATTAAACATATTCATCTAGCATTTACTTATTACGGACGTTTCCATTGCTCAAAAATACTATAATTCCTTCTCTGAATAGGGGCGACTCCACAGATCTAAACTGTAATGAAGCATATTGCTGTAATCTGCTCGTCTCCCAAAGATGTGGCGGACTCTCCACTTGAAATATTACACCGTGCACCTTTAAAACCAGGAAGTTATCCGTGGGTTTCAGATTGATAAATAAATAGAATCATTGTCTTAGCAATTAACAGTTTAAAGCAAATACATATTTTTAAAGTCTATGTAACCTTATATTTTTCTAGACAACATAAATTATTTGGGGATTAAAAGCTGAAAAGCATTGTACGTCAGTGTTATTGTTTTTATAATATCTGCACACATAAAGATTTCGGTATAATCTATTCCAATTAATATAATGTCATTTTCCTCTTTATTTAGCCTATTAATTGTGCCTTTTTGCACATAAACTGCAATCCCCATAATCCTTTTCACCCACGCCGCTGCGTTGCTAAGTGACAGGAGACGCTGAAACTTGTCGACGTAAACAGCAGCAGAGGAGATTTACCGCTGTTCGGTCACGTTTTTATTATAATGAGCCAATTATTTGTTATTTTCACATTCTTTGCAGATAGTTAATGTGAAACCTTTTTAACGAAAGCTGCTGTTTTTTTTCGTGTCGTATCTCTCAAGCGACAACAAAAAAAAAAGAAAAAAAGAAAAGATGGAGGTAAGAAAACCGCGAGAAATAACAACATTGGTGTTAACGCTAGCTAACAACGCTAACGTAAATACTGTAGCTTAATATCATACATTAATTTTAGCTGTAGTATACACTGTTTTAAATGAGCAGGCATTAATAGAAAGTTTGTTCCATGCAACAGGTAAAGCAGGTTACTTTGCACAGGAGGTCTGGTGGAGTTAAAGAGCCTAACAAGGTCGCACTCTCAATCATTTCTATTTTTACTAATGCATTTAGGTGCCTATAGAGCTGTGCATGCTTTATGTTAGGCAGGGACTGAATTTAGGCCAAACCAGTGGTGGAAAGGGTAGCTACTGAGAATGTTTTTTTGTATATCCAGTAAAATAGCTTAAGATAGTTAACTTGTAAGTTGTTTATTTATTTATTTATTTATTTTTATTTATTTATTTTTTATTTTTTTACAAATGTATGCATGAAAAACACTGCTAAAGGGACTTACTAGTTACTCTTGCACAGTTTTCATTGCATTTGGATTTGTCTTTTACAATTTACATCTGAATGAAGCATCTTCTTTTAGCTCTGGCCAATAAAGCCAGTGCCATTTGTGTGTTTGTGGAGAGGAGCAGAGATAGAGCACTAGGACTATTAAGACTTCAGCTGTACTCAGTAACTATTATGTGTGTTGTTTTGTGTTAAATTGCAGGTACAGGTTTAAATCTACTCAAAAAAGTACCCCAAAAATCCAGTCAATTAATTAATTAGTTAAAGTAGAATTTGTAACAATTAGTCACTTTCCACCTCTGGGCCTAACTTAAAAGCTAATATTGTCTGAGCTTTTTGCTGAAGTTGTGCATCTAGTGGCCTTTGAAGACTTTAAAAAAGAATAAGAAGACAGATCCACATGTGTTTTCCACTCACAGAAGGATGGAGTTCTGACCGCAGAGGCTGTGGCTAACTGTGTGCGTCAGAGTGGGTGCTGTGTGAGCCGCATCGGACTGCAGCACTACCACCATCACATGCCTCTTCAGGTGAGCAGACAACATATTTGCTTGGACATTTTATGAAGATTTAAAGTCTATAGGAGTCACGCAAAATATATGCTATAATAACATACAGAACTGTGGTAGAACAGAGCTTTTTGAGCTATGGAGATGTAGATACACTAATAGTGGTTTCTGTTTGAGAGACGAACTCAACCTAAATATGCATTCTGTGTGTTAAACATGTGTGAATGAAACAAAACATAACTCCAAGTATGTCTGTGAGGAGAAAACAAGATTATAACACAGATCAGAAAATAATGTAATATAGACCCTTAAAAGTAAACGTCAACATCAGATATTGATTCATTTTATTGAATTGTGATATGCTGCTACTTACTGTTCCATCATCTGTAATTTCTTTTAAATAATAATCCACGTTTACATTTTCGCTTTGCCTCTCATTTTGAGTTTATTTTAAGGCTGTTGAATAAGAATCACTCTTAAATTTAAGGGTGTAAATTTTAAATGTTTTCTGTATTTTTCATAATGTAATGTAAGACTAAAACCAGTTTGCATTAAACCCAGAAGGTTTCTATTTGATATGGTGTATCCTCAGTTTATAACCACCACAGTTTTAGTTGTGTATTGTTTTTGTGAACCATTAGAAGCAAATGGTAGAGCTGTCACTTTTTATCATTGCTGACTCTTTGATAGATTGCATTTTGTCTCTATTTTCCACAGAATCGAAATCTCACTGATGTGTCAATTTTATGCAAATACATCCATCTTCATAAACTGGAACTACAGAACAACAAAATCAAAGGTTACACAAAACAAATAATGCACAATCATCTTCTGTAAAAACACAAAAATTACGATGATGTTGTTTTCTTTTGTTTCTTCTTCAGACTTGTCCTGTGTGAGCCACATGCCCTCTCTGGCCATCCTGGACGCTTCCCACAATGAAATCACAGAGTTCTTTGGATTCCAACCTCCTAAAAACCTGAAGGTAAAACAGGACCTTGGCCTGACAGGAAAAGACACTGTTTGATCGGAGCCTGGGGCTTCACTCTCTCGCTCAAACTATTCCCCCAAGATAGTCCTGGATTTCCATAGCCCATCTGTAGACCCTGAATATGCTTACAAGACATCAAGTCTCCTTCAAATGATAATGAACTAAAGAGCTTATAGTGCGTCTGTTGATTTGAGTGAATTTTGTGGTTTTGTGCGTGGTTAGTTACATGTACTTGAGTAACTTTTAAGTACTTCTCAGAGTATTTTTGACACCATACTTTTACTTATTCTTGAGTAATATATGACTAATACACTAACCTGAAACCTATCAATATGTGCTTATCTCCAAACAGTATTTTCAAATTTCTATATTCATATTTTTACAGCAAAAACTTTTTATCTACTTATCATTTATTTTCTCTCTCTCTGTTTTGTGTGATTTTCAGGATGTGAACTTTTCCCATAACCGCATGACCAAAATGAGGGATCTATCTGAGTTTTCATCTTTAGCTAAACTCAATTTGGACAGTATCCTTTTCAATAGCATTTACATTGATCCATGTGGCTATTCTGCACCGCACTGTCCCTGCTGTAGTATTTCAATCACACAAACAACATTATTCATCGCAATAACTTCTGTCTAGACCTATAGATCTGCAGATTTGATTAAAATGGTGTTGAATGTAATTTCCTCTGTGTATTATTCTTGACCTGGCTGCTACAGATAATAACTTGAGTGAGATTTGTGGACTGGAGCCTTGTTTGAAACTCACCCACCTGAGTCTGGCCAACAACAAGATCTCACGGATCAGCTCTATGGACAAGGCACCTCTGATTCAACTCAACTTGGTATGTCCATTTTCCACTTCGAGTTGATGATAAGATAAAGGTCTATATAACTCTATGGGAGAGTCACTGTTTTTGAATGAGATATCCAAACATATGATACACACATTTTTCATGATTATTTGGAATTGGGTCCACAGACTTAAAGTTACCATCCATAATTTTATTTGATTCTTTTCACCAGTAGAAGACAGATGTGAAACCTCTCACCTGCGCTCTCTGGCCTTCTTCTGTCAGGCCAAAGCTGGCGCACTATCAGACAGCAGGAACATAGACGGCATCTAGTGGTGAGGTGTGAGAATGCAACAGGAGTTGGTTGGCCAGACTAATTACGGATGGTAGCTTTAAAGTCCGTTTCAACAGTCAACAATCATGTCCTTGGGGTTGAATAATGTCCCTTTTGCTTATTTATGCTGAAAGAAAGGACTTGAACTTTGTTGCATGTGGGTAGTCCTGGTAATTACAGAGATATAACCTTAAACTAACTTAAAACATCTACGATCTGGCAGTTAAATAGCAAAGCATATTATATAGCAGGGCTCTCTAACCTTTTTGCTCTGGTTGAGCCACTTTTACAAAATGAAAATTCTGGAGAGCTATTAATCTTAGCAGTCGCAAGAAACTGAGTATATGTAAGAGCCTTAGATGGGGTAAAGTTAGATGCTTATAAAACATAAACCATTATCCATATATGAGTGTAAGTTATGCATCAAAATGATATATTTACAATGGCATTTAATTCATCAAATTTGAGTTCAGCACAATATGTATAATTCAGAAATCTCTTGGCGAGGGGGTGGAAAGCTACTGGTAGTTCCCGAGCTACAGGTTGGAGTCCCCTGTTATATTATAATATATTATTGTTGTACCCTCTGTTAAGACACTTTACCCACTTCCATAGTCAGGAGTGTGGTGTGTGTTGGAAGTGAATTACCAGTGAATGAAATTGGGAAGCACTACAGTAGAAAAGACTTGCACACTGTAATGGTTCCTATTACTTTTCTGTTACCAACACCATTTTGAAGACTTTTTATCATTCAAAAGATACAAGATTTGGTTTCTAAATGTTCCTAGCAATGGTTCTTCCACTTTGCTGAAACCCATAGATTTAGGGCAACATTCACTGAAGTTTAGCCATACTGTTTAGCTTCCTTTTGTTTCTCTCTTTCTCCCTCTTTTCTTTTGCCCCTTCTTCATGAATCAGCTCTGGCTTCACTTCCACTTTGAGTAAAACCTTGGCCCCTGCACTAGACTCAGCAGATGGTGTATCCAGCAGGCCTTCTCTCTCGCCCCTCTCCCCTCTCCTTCTCCTCTCTCTGAGTCTGTCCCATCCTTTATCATGGCCTCCCTCATTGTCGGCAGTCATTGGTCTAACTGCTCCGCTCCTGTCTGTGCTGTAGTTCCCTTCAGGAGCAGCTGTTCTGGTTTAGAAAGAAAAGAACCTGGAGCCAATTCAAAACTAAGCAACGAAAACAAGAGCAATGTCCGTCCAGTGTCCATTTCAGTCCTGACCTATCTCCCCTCCACCAAACAGTGCGCTCCTGTCGGCCAGCTTGTTCACCTGCCCACTGTGGATCTGACCGAGAGCTGCCAGTGACCATTGGAGTCACCCACCCCCACTGACAGGAGCCCTCTGCCAGACGTCAAGCTTGGCACCAGTGGGCGGAGGTGCAGCCAGATAGCAAGATAACAACTTTAGTCAGTGGAATAGAATCAAAACAGGCGGTGTATGGCCAGGCAAGAGTAGAAAGGCGACAGGGATGTAGCTATACAGGCAATGTGAATCGACTCAATTAGGATTAAATACATAAGTTAATTAATATGAAATCTGATGCTTGTTGCCATGAGATGCTTCTGTATGGAGAGGTAAGGCCAGCAGAGTCAGATCTGCAGGTTTGAACAGGAAGTCAGTGGACCCATTAGATGAATAAATACCAGACAAAAAGAAATTCAATATATTCTTTTAAGTCTCCAGATAAAGGTTGCATTCACCTGATCTATTATGTTACTAGAACCTTTGTAGCTTAATGTATGAATGAAACAAAACACAACTCCAGTTTGTGATGAGGAAACAACATTATAATACAAATCAGAAAACAGCCTAATATGAGCCTTTTAAATTTGAGCTAATGGGCTACTACAAATTCTAGATTACAGAGGCAAAGACAGAGGACCACTGCACTGCCCGGCATGTGGTCTGAGCTCCTCCGGTCAGTTTTAATTAGTCTGAATACTTGCGGTCACTGCATCTGAGCTGCACCATGGGCAGTCTGAGTGCAGGGTTAGACTTCAGTTAAACAGTTGTTTCTCACAATTAGACAAGAGAAAATGATCACTTCTGTGAGGTGTTTAACTTAAAAATATCTGAAGAATGTTCCAAAGTATGGTTTACATTTCGATGCAACCATGTCCAAAAGTTATGTGGTGTTGCTTTAAGAATAATAACTCAACTAAGAGCTTCACTTGCCTGCTCACAAGACCCCAGTATCCCGCATACCAGAATAAGTCACAGGAGTTTTTCTTTTATCCTTAACGGCCATCCTCTTTTTCTCCTTTGCTAGCATGCTGGGCTAGCTCTTCAGCAGCTGTGCGCCTGTCAGTCTGCACCTGTCAGGGTTTAGAGCCGAGCAGCAGGTTTGTCAGGCGCCTCAGAACAGGGGGAGAGTTCAGGCGCCCTGCAGAGACACCAGGGCAAGTCTGCAAAATTGATTAGTGTGAATCATTGAGCATAAAAGAGCAAAGGGAGCCAGTACTGCACTAAATGTACCTGCGTGGATACCTAAGTACATATGACAGACATTAGACTACTTATACTTATTTCAATAAAACATAGTTAACATCACTATTATATTTGAGATTTGACTAAGAATCTTGTTTAGTATTATCATTTAATTATGAAGTTCCTGATTGGATGAGGGGATGATAATAGAGAGAGGTCCATAACTCTTACCAAGCAACCATAATGTTAACCAGGGTCAAGGCTCATATACAAATTACACAGTAGTTATGATAAGACAAAAAAGTGACGTCTTTATTTTGTTAAAAGAAGGTTTAAATGCTCTGAAAAATGCCTTCCTTGTGCATAAATTGCTTGTGCATTTTGCATGGAATTTTCTGTATTGAGGTATTCAGTTTTAAAACATAGCTTTACTTTTTTGTGCTTTTCTTCTCAGCTTTTTTTCCCACAAACTGCCACTTTACACTGATGTAAAACTAACTATAATGAATATTTATCACAGTCACTATCTCACTAAACTGAGTAATGATCCGAAAAAAAGAAAACGTGTCTCATATGCACTTTAATAGTTTGGTGTGTTATTTTTCCAAATGCAGAGTGGGAACAAGCTGATGAAGATTGAAGGACTTGAGAATCAGTTAAATCTGCAGATACTGGACCTGTCTCACAACCAGATCTCCAGTCTATCCGGTCTGCAGAACCTTCACGTGCTCTGCCTCCTCAACCTGGAGAAAAACATGGTACACACTCTGACTTCAGCTTCACCACATGGAAAATTGGACTATACAACATTAGTTATTCAAAGACAGTACAGCTAAAGTCTTTTTGAACAAATTAAGTTTTTATTTTAAACACATTCAGGAGCGATAAAGGCACTGTACCTGATTTTTACTGTCTGAAAAACAGTATTTGCAGTCGTCACAAATTACTCCTCACTTTCATTATGAATTCCAAATATCCTAATTAGTCACAGTAATGAATTTACAAGCACTTTTTAGAGTTCTCAGAGTTGCTGTTTTTGCAGTGACAGAAAAGCTAATAACACTTGGCATGCCAATATACACTTCCTGATTATCATACTATAAACCGCTTTGTAACCAGATGCAAACATCACACAAAGGACTTACCTGTATTTTTTGTGCTATAAAGTGCACCGGATTATAAGGCACAGCATCAAATAATATGTCAATTGCTGTCATTGTCCACACATAAGGTGCATCGGATTATAAGGCGCAATAAGCGAATGAGTTATAACGAGTTTTAGTGCGCACGCTTTGTGTTAAGGTGTGCGCACGAGTTATTAAAAGTGAGGGAAAGTCTTAAAACCTGATTTATATCCAAAGCGTGGGAGCACGTTAGAACACATTCCCTCACTTTCCATGGTGTGGAACTGGGAATGACATGCACAATATAAACTTGCGCGAATCATGCAGAAGAAAGGAGCACATCCGTCACAGATGTGTTCCAGGCACTTCGCTGCATCCAGCGGTACCGTGGACCTTAATACCTGGGGTATTAAGTTGGCTGATGAT
>JACN01057015.1:0-14456 GCA_000787155.1 Scartelaos histophorus
TTCATAAATGATTCAGTGTGAGGATCTTCATCAGTAATACACTAAAATTCTGTCCTTAAACCCTTAAGGTGGGGCTTTCTGAAGTGAAGGGTTTAAGGGTTAAGGGTTTTTGACGTGTGTGTGTGTGTGTGTGTGTGTGTGTGCGCGCGCGCTGTGTTAATCTCCTTTAAACAACTGATTAATTACAACAATGGAATTCAAATACACATTACAATGTAGCGTCAAATTAAAAATAAAATATTAACTATATATACATGTTAGAAGGTGGAGGAAGTGCTGAGGAGATGTTCTTGATTTGTGGTCACTGATGTCATCCATCATGGTCGCCGCCTTCCTCCTCGGGGGCTTCTTCACCTCGTGTCATGTGAGTGTGGGGCCAAAGGCAGGAGGCAACATGTGGATGAAGGACAAGTCTTGTGAGGCCCTGTTCACACCCAGTCACATTTCACACTGACCTACATTTTATTATTACAGCTGACTCTGCAGCAACAGGGATTGTGACAGCCTTTAAGATAGGAACATGAATAAATATATCATAATATCAACAGAGTCCAATCCTCGGTCAATCCTCCAAGCAAAATTGATTTAGACCAATGCAGGAAAAAAAGAAAATTCTATAATATTCATATTCCTTGAGGATAATTCACAGCACATTAGTTGTAAAAAATGAATATATTTTGGAATGTAGAATGTAAAGGTCCATGTGATTTTGTGGGGAATTTCCTGCCCTCCACTCACAATGTGAAGGAAAAGGCCCTATTCTTTTCAGTGAGCATCAGCCATTGTCTTCATGCAGTGTGGCGCGCTCCCAGGTGCCCATGCTGTGCTTAAGTTTCTGGAGGGGTTTTCTATTTAAGTGCATGGTGAAAGACGAACTGACAATCAATGGTCATATCCGAGCCTCAGACGAAGAAAGGTGAAGCTCAGTGATTTGCAGCTTGAGTCTAAGACAGGACAAGCCCTTCGCCCCAAGGAGCTGCAAGATGATCTGAAAATATGAACTTTGTTGAAGACGAATGACATCATGCAAAGATTCCACAACAAGTCACATCCAGCAAAAAATATTATCGCTGTGCAAATGATAAATGAATGTGAGATATGAGAGGAGCGTTGGATGAGAGGTGGAGATTAAAGGAACATATCACAACTTGTTGATAACTGTTATCTGGTTAACAGTGATTAATGAGGACTGTGTTTTATGCAACTGAGTCTGATGTAATGAGAGTACTTTGGCATGATGCTTTCTTTGGGCCTTTTAAATACTTTTGAGATCTTATCATGGTATTTATAACTTAATAGAAAGGGGATAGATATTACAGGTTACCAGAACATATCAGATCAGCATGGGAAATAATATGGCCCCCTATAAAATATTTGCTATTAACTCTCATATCATCCCCTCAGTCATTCACTTTCATTTCTTCTAGAGTTAAAAGGTTATATATTTCAATAATAATCATTTATGAATATGCTTGTCTACTAATATTGGCCACAGTAACATCATTATGACGTATCTAAAAGTAAAGTACAGGTACTGAGCCGTTCTCCTCCGATCCATGATCCATGTTTTTCTTCTCTTTTGGCAAATCCAAATCCAAAGTGTAGTGAATAAATAATTAAATGCATCGGTTTCATTACACTGAAGTACACTTGAAAAAAAAGTCTTAATTTGTGAGAAACCTGATATGTGGAGCCTTTTATGTCATGGCTTGAGTGACACTTTAAGAGTCTGATCTCTCTTTATTGCCAGACCATAATCCCGCTTTGTTCATGTACAACTTCCTTCTTACAGTATAGCCTGTGGTGTACCTGTATTTGGACACATATGGTCTATGCTTTGAAGAATACTGTTGAGTTACTTTTAGGGCAGTATCCCTTTGCATGCAGGCAAACTTACAAATTGTAATGGTGTCTTAGGTCTGACTTCATCTCTCCTTTGTTTGTATAAAACAGCAGGGTGTTAATATACGAAGTTTTACAGGGTGACTCATGAGACCAACACCTCTGTATTTATCCTGTACCAACCACAGCACTCACCTGCCTCCAAATGACTGCTGCAAACCATCTTCTGCAAATGATTCATTGTTTGTTGTTACCATGATATAGACACTGAGAATGTGGCTGGGGTTTTGTGGGGGATCCCCTGCCATGAACGCATTTGTTGATGTTAGGAGGATAATGTCAAAGGAAGATGAAAGGCTCTGAAAAAGCAGCCCATTATCGGCTCTAACTACACAAGTCAGAAACTGCTATCCACTATTCACACGAGTTTTAAGACAGCTGCAAAGTACAAGGGGAAGGCCACAAAGAGACACTCACAAAAGTAAACAGTGCTGCTGACGGAAGCTAAAACTCCTTTTCTTTGTGTTACTGCTGCACCTTTGTAGCTAACCTTTCTCATACACCTTAGGAAAACATCCGTGCCCCACACAGCGCTGTGCCCACTGTTCCTTGTGTCTTTAATCCTTATAGCTTTTAACAAGACTGGGGAGGATGAGGGTTCTGCCAAAGCAGAACAAAGACAAGGAGGAACTCAGGGAGAGGGAATGGAGGGCTCTGTAATTTATCACCTGTTGCCTTTGGGCAAACCAGCTTTCTAAGGGTGTGTGGAAGTGTGCAGCTCTTTGGGGAGGAGCAGAATGAATGAGGTAAGAACAAGTAAAGGGCACTGCATACATGCACAACATTTCAGAAACCCTAATGAGTTACTGGAGCAGTCAAAGGGGCAAAAGGGAGGCTAAAAAGCGAAGGTAGCCTATTAATACTTTATTTCCATCGAAGGGCCAAAATATGTCATATTTAATGGGTCATTATGTTATTATTAAAATTGCCAACTTTTTGCTTATACTTAGACTTCAGCCAATATGACCAATGAAATGTGATGCTATAGCATAGGCAGTCTCTCAAGTAGGTAATTCAGTAATAGTGTATTAACAATATTGAGACTTATAGAAGCCTGCTGCCTGACTAACATCCGTTTTGTCTCAACTTTTTTTTCTTTTTTTTAAGCTTTGCCTCCATCGTGTGGCCATTTGTTGCACAGTCTACATAACACAGGTCTGGCTGTGCAGAGAATAGTATAACAAAGTTGTATTGCTTTTATTACTAGAAGATTCAAAAGCGTTTATGTTTATTATCATTAGCTATCCCTGTGCTGTTTACTACAAACGCAAATATGGAATAAGGAAGACTGCTGATCAGTCAGAAAATCTAAGAAAAAACGAACCTCACAAATAAAGTAAAGCGTGCACGAGTACAGGAGCGTACACGAGGTAAAGCTGTGGCCAAATCAAAAGGATCACTTTGCAGCGCACTGACACTTTGGCCCAAAGGACGGGGGGATGACGTCAGACGTACGCTGCGGCGCGTGTCTGTGGAGAGGAGCTACGGAGCATCCAGACCTCAGATAAACACACTAAACAGGTGTGTGTTGGGCCAGCACAGCCATTTCAGGAGCCCACAGAAGGCACGTCTCTCCCTTTCAACAAGTGTCAACATGTCTGAAACATACGGTACGTTTTGAATAGCGGAAGTTCAGTTGATGGTTGCTAATGCTAACGATGTGGACACAGGCAGCCTGATAGAGGAGGGAGATGACAGGCATGAGCTGTGAGAGTTAGCCTCCCTCGATGTGTGGCTCACCCTCAGACTGTCAGGGTGTGTTTAAATCCTATTTTAAAAGCATTATTACAGATCCATAAATAAGCACATGCATTGTTCTGTGTTAACTACCTGATGTCCATGGCGCAATAGTCAGTTTCCTTAAGCGCAGTTCACTAGCTTATTATATGCTTGCTAGCTTAAGATAAACAGACTTGTTTACTGACAATACCAAAGTGTACGTCAAAATAAAATAAAACTTGAGTTGTGTGCAGGATCCTGCAAAGTCTTCTGATGTGGAGAGTTGGTTGTGTAAAGTAGGAAGTCAGGAAGGTGAAGTTATAGTGCTCCATTAACCCTGTCTTATTTTAAAACCATACTTCGTTAAAACTATTACTATAAAAACAATGGACACTGGATTGCAACGTTGCATTTCAGCATTCCCCTGTTTGCATACATGGTTTGCATACATGGTAGTTCATAGGATCTGCTCTGAGCACATACTCACTGTAGTCTATGGTCTAGACCAATAGTTTTTAAATGGTACGCCATAAACATCTCATTTGATTCACACACATATGGTGTGTGTATAAAGTGCCACTGATAATGTTTTTGGTAATTATATGAAAATACTGATTACTCCCCAAAACTGACTCTGTGGTAGACAGTCCTCAAGCTTCCTTTTTGGGCAGTTTGCCATAAAATAATTATTGATGTAACCAGATTGATACTACAATTAGTATGGAAACTAAATACTACTTTGACCAAATATACTTTTGGTCATTTTTCAGAAGTGTTATAAACAAATGGTAAACTACAACAAAAAATATTTTCTCCAGTTTAAAAATGGGATTTTCCTCTATACCGCCATGATTATGATATTGAAATAACCACTAATCTAGATTAGTGAAGAGTGTCTTAAAATGAGTCTGAATTTGGTGCACACCCAAAGCATTTAGTGAAAACTATTCCAAAAATTCCAAAAGTTATGTCCAATATTGTTTCTTGTCCCTACTCGATTAATGCCTTGTCCCATCCCAAAGATGAATAAATATAATGATGTTAATCTTTTGATTTCATAAAATCAGTACCTGATTTAAACACAAGTTCAACATTTGAATCCGAAGGTTGTGGATTCTTATGTTCTTTAATTGAAACAAGCTTGCATGTTTTTATGTTCATACAGTTTTCTTCGATCAGGGTAAGTTTTAGTCCCAGCATACTGCATCTGAAAGTCTGACGTCCCTTGCCACATTAATAAATATCTTATATTTAAATTGTTAGAAGTTAATTTATTTGTCTCCCAAAGGAGATTTTTTTTTTCCGTTAAAGTAAAAGATCTCCTACTCAGTTATGCTTTGTCTTAAGATTTTATTCTATATTATTTGTGGCAGAAGACCATTATCCTATTAGATAATATAAGGTTTGGTGATTAAAAGTCTAAGTCTGGTTGCTCAATAGGATTAAAGGAGATGCCCTGCCTGGTCTCTGTGGAGGAGGAGTGCACTCTCTCCTAATAGCTCTGTTGTATTGATCTCTATATTGTCTTTCAGACTTCCTGTTCAAGTTCCTGGTTATTGGCAGTGCTGGAGCAGGGAAGTCCTGCCTTCTCCACCAGTTCATTGAGAATAAATGTTAGTTGCCAATCCCAGACACATTAACTATATAAATTGTTTTTGTAGATTTTACTCTTAACTCTTGTTTTGCAGTCAAGCAAGATTCCAACCATACAATTGGAGTAGAGTTTGGTTCCAGGGTAGTGAATGTTGGAGGGAAGACTGTAAAACTACAAATATGGGACACTGCAGGACAAGAGCGTTTCCGGTACTGTCACTCCCATGATTGTTGTGTCAAAGATTTCATGTACCCATGAACACCTCTGATTTAGGTCTGTGACACGGAGCTACTACAGAGGAGCAGCTGGCGCTCTGCTTGTCTATGACATTACCAGGTATTTACAGCACTGTAAGCTAATGCTAACGGGGTAATTTTCTCCCATAACACTTCACATTATTCTGTAACTCTACCCATTCTCTAAAGTAATGTGATAAGTTTGAAATGTCTTTTAAAATGTTGTTTATTCAGACATTAACATAGAAGAAAAACTACAGTCCAGGCTACAGCGCTGTCAGGTTTTACACACAAGACCCCATTGGGATACAATATTTTGTTTGCAAATAATTGCAGCCCTTTTGTTATTCAATTAGATTGTGTTCAGAACTTGCCTACACTCAAAGTGTGTGTATGTTTTTAACGCTGATGGGAGGTTAAATGGGCACAAATTAACTTATGCAAATAAGAAATGTAATCACCACAGTAGAGCTTCCCATCAGATTTTGTGATGTGATGTCACCCCACTGAACACAGCTGTTAAACATTATGTGTGGACCCACACCCTTGATTTCACCTCTTGGGACTTGCATAAGCTGAGATTGGACTCCACTGTGTTTCAGCCGTGAGACATATAATGCTCTGACCAACTGGCTGACAGATGCACGGACCCTGGCAAGCCCTAACATTGTCATTATCTTGTGTGGCAACAAAAAAGACCTGGATGCAGACAGAGAGGTGACCTTCCTTGAGGCTTCTCGCTTTGCTCAGGAAAATGGTAAACCCCAAAAAGTGCAATTCTATTAAACAAAACCTGGAATGTGTTTTTTGTATATCTACTTTTTGCCACTTAACTCTTTGCAGAGCTGATGTTCTTGGAGACAAGTGCTTTGACTGGAGAAAATGTGGAGGAGGGATTTTTAAAATGCGCCCGCACCATTCTCAACAAGATAGATTCAGGTAACACCACCTATTTATTTGTTAAGGAGGTGTGTTCAGAGTACTTAGTCTTGTGGACATCTTTGCATGCATTTTGCATTAAGGAACTATGGTGTCTCTGTTTAAAGCTGTATGGCTCATGTAATTTTCATCTGTTATTGTTTTTACTGGCTAAACAATTCAGGTGAGGTTTTGTTTTGACTTGCCTATTAATTTTTCCAGGTGAGTTAGACCCAGAAAGGATGGGATCCGGTATTCAGTATGGAGACGCTTCACTGAGGCAGCTACGACAGCCTAGAAACACCGCCATCCACAATAAACAACAGTGTAGTTGCTAGGGAAGGGAGGCAGACCTGAACTCAGCCCCAGGCCCATGCACACAGGACGCCCCCTACAGGTCAGTGTGTCATCTTGTCAACTGTAAAAACATAGTTAATGTGTGATTGATGGTTTTAGTGTCTCACATTGCAGCTCGTGGTGATTTAGGCCTGGGTTTGAGGGCCTTCTATTCCAACTGGGATCATATGGACTTATCAGCCTGGACACCCTCCACTTAGATGTTCTAGGGTGTCATGGCTGTATGGAGAGCGCCCTGACATTTAAAAAAAATATGCTTATTTCTGCTTTGCACATGTTTTCTATTAAGTTATTAACAATTAAGCAATTCTTTTGGATTTCTTACTTAACTTTTTTTTCCACTTTTTTTTTTTTTTTATTTTAATCTGAGCTGTAAACTACCTGTGTCCTAATATAATGTACACGTCCGCAAGTTGAGACAAATTGTGAGTAAGTAAAACATTACAATTTCTCAAAATTGGTCATAATAGCTGCAATAGATTTGACATTTACCGCTGGTACATTTGTGCAGTTCATACAGTTTTTGTTCAAAGTCTGGTCTTTGTGGATTTATTAAGTAAATGAAAAACTGCAATTGGAGAGACATGCCATTAATCAAAATGACAATTCACTAACAACACTTGTTCCACACTTTCTAAAAACAATCATGGAAAAAATATGTGAACAGTCTGTTTTCATAAATGATTAATCCAGCAATCTTTGGAAAGTGTATGAATGAATATAAGCACAAAAATACAATTGTTTTCATGCTGAGAACTACCAATGTTTTTGAAAATGTTTGCACTTTTGTAACAGACTTTTACCCAGAGACCTCCTAAATCTCAGTGCTATATGCAAACGCAGTATACATAACAGGAAACCAAATTGGGTTAACCCCAGTGCCATTTTGAGAAGTTTTCCTCTTGCCCTTCTCCATTATCAAGGCCTGGATTGTTTTATAACAGTGAGTCTGCAAAACCTTTCAACCAAACACTGAGGGCTTGTGGCACTTGAGTCCAATGCACTGCTATTGTCTAAGCCACTGAAAGCAGGATTTACTGACTTAAAATCCAAATGATGTGATTCCACACAATATTGCTGGTATTCTGGCGCTCTTTGGCAAGTGCACTTTTATTATTTTTTATTGTGTTAATTTTTTACGCTGTAAGTTTAGGATTGTAAATTATTTTACTTGAACTATAATATTAATAAAGAGTATAAGTGTAGTGACCATTTCTTACTTAATAACAGCTGATTTGTGTGTTTTTCTGTCACTCAGCCTGTGTTAGTGGCTACACTTGGTCTATATGTGAGCTGATTTGTTGATAGCTCACTGCTGACGTGGATGTCATGATAAAAGGACGCTGACTTCCTGAGCTGCAGGAGGCACTAATCATTCACATTCATCTGTTGTAGCACACATATCTTTGCATCTTCACAAGCCCAGTTACATGCTAATACCATCATTTAAATATATATTTGTACTTCCGTTCTGTGTTAAGCCGCTGTAAAGTAACTTCCAAATCAGTTGTTGCTTAGTAACAAATGTTAATGTATAATAAATCTGAATACTACTGTACATCAAGTCAAACTGTATATAAGAGTTGTTCATCTATCGTATGTTATGGGTGACAGTTGCTCTATGATTGTAATTATGCAATTTTCAGTAAACGTATGCTTTTCAGTTATGTGGTGTCTTTATGCATTTTTATATATTGCATGTATGCCACTACAAACATTTTTATAGGCTCAAAGTTACACCATAAAACACCTAAAATGTACAGGCCTCTTGATTCTACAACTGTAATCATCAGGATATAGCTCTTGAATGATGCAAGTAAATGTCCTCTATTTCAAACTGTCTCATGTATCTAAGGTGAACACAAGAGGGCGCCAGCACACAAAGGGAAACACCTTGTCTAGAGATGTCCTTATAATAATTTCATTTTAATTTTATTTTTCTTGGTTATTTACATATAACTGGAATTGATTGATGGAGACACACAATTCTTCATTTTACAAACTCGCACAAGTTGACAAAGGTTACATACTACCATGATAATTAAACTAAAAAATACAAGTTCAACACTAATGCTGAACAACCTTGACAAACTAAAAGGTTACAAAAAAACAGGCCAGTTGTGGTTGTCAATTAGAGGAAGTGAAATATTCAAGTTCATTGTATTGAAAGGTTTTAGAGTCAAGCAGGTAGGGGCTCCTGTATTTGGTCTGTGATACAGGATAATAAATCTGGAATGAATTAAATCACTATCTATTAGCACATGTAAGTTACACCTATGTACACAATATTCAAAGTAAACTTCACAGCACTGCCTTGAGTACAATATTCCTTTATATTTTCACCAATACAACCTCCATCTTTTGAGCACCCACAGGCCTGCTACTGTTATTAACAATATCACAATATGTCTTGAGCAAAAACTAAAATCAGAATCGCAAATGCACCATTTACTTAAGGAGAGGTGTTCAACCAGGCTTTATAAATGCATGAGAACCAATGTAAGCCCATGTCTCTGAAACAAATATGCAATTATGCTGCTTTAACTTTAAACTGTATGGTGACTGATAGAAAGTGTAGTGATTTACTATATATCAAGTGGGTGATTGATATGGACAAAATATCTAAGCAAAAATAAAAAAACAATTGTCACGTAAAATAAGAAATGACATTAATGTTGAAATGATCAGTTGTCATAACAGTTGGCTTCAGCTAGCAGCACTGTCAAAACACTGCCACTTATAGAAGGCAATGACAAAACTCTCACAAGTGAATGCATATAGACCGCTAGGGTCACAAAGGGTCATTTCCAGTGGAGGAGTTGGTCAGATGATTGGGCACGAACTGAAGGAGGACTTCACTCTACTCAAGTGACTGGAGCATGAGGAGCTGCTTGAGCACTTTAGTCTGGCTCGTCTCCCTGATTTCTCCAGCTAGAAACATCTCATCCACCACTGTATACACCTGTAAGAGCAGAGCATGAGGGGGGACTGAGATTATAAAAGCCCCATCACCATATGACCATTTCAGAAATACACTGCATCTATACAAGACGTGGTTATTGACTAACAAGGCATTCTTGTAATTAAAAGTAATTTCTTGTCAATAGATTGATTACAGGGTTGACAAACAGAGTGTAGGAAGTGTTATAAGATGATCTTATACATTTTAATTTTCCTGCTGTACTGGTAAGTCACAGACAGACATGTGTGGGGATACTGTGTTAAGTCAGGCTTGTGGGTGTTTCAGACACCTTTGGTAATTAGTAAGCACAGCAATATAGTTATACAAGACTGGAGCAGTTAGTTGCTTAGCATTTTTCTCTATGCATAAAACTCACTATAATAATGAGTTCCTGGTTATATATGATTTCTCATCATTTATAAATATAAACATACTTTATGCTCTTGGCTTAAGTATCAAATTAAACAATTGCATCATACCTTGTAAAAGTTGAAGACAAGGTCCAATTCACACACGTTGTGAAAGTATTCATTTAGCACCTTGAAAGAAAGAAAATGTAATTTGAATAACCAACCGTTTAATAATTTGTCATATATTTCATTGTGCAATAGAGCACAGTAAACAGTATAGATAACACACACACACTGTGTGGCATGTAATACAAGTGCTTTGGGTATTTATGTCACAGTAAAAATACTTTTTTGTTTTAATAAATAGTTTTTTTAATTGTGATAAACGGAGAGTGACATTTAGTCTAAGGATAGATTGATATGAATACTGCTGTGCATGATAACCAGCATTTGCTGATACCAATATTTTATAATCCATAGCAAGGTCCACAAATGTATCTTAAGTGGAAGTACTGATCACAAATTCACATTTGACTTTTATAAAAATTATTTTTTAAAATATATTTATCTGTAATATAAAATAATCCGTTACAAGTTTACATAAGCATGAAGCCATATAATGTTCTTTCTATTTTTCATTAGTCTGTTAAAGACAAAAACAGCTTATAAAGGATTCAATATTTTGCCCATTCCTAATTTGCTCAAATAGTACAATTGTCAAAATTGTACCATTAAAAAGTGGTATTGTGACGTGCCCTTTTTAAGCCAATTAAATTAACTTTTCCATCAATGTATCACTCCAGTGGACTCCAGACTAGCCTCTTGATATACGCGCACTGAGGTCAAGCCAACAATAATGTATTGGATAGTTGCATTATTTTTGCTTTTGACTAATGTTTAAACTCGCCTTCATTCACCGTCACAATCGCATAAATCTGACTCTATGTAGAAGAACTGTAAATCCATTGTTCTAGAAGTTCAAACATATTTAAGGTTGTGATTTATGGCTTAACTCAGAATAATAACACTTAAACTTAATTACAGTCCACAGTGGATTACATCAAAGTTGACTGGATTTGTTTGCTTTATCATAACAAACCCTTGTACAGACCACTATCTCGTGACTTTTAAGCATTTTTAAAGCATAAGAGCATCAAAACAGGAGATGAACTTCAGGGAAATGACATTCCAACACTCAGTCAGACCATGACAACTCAATCATTTCAGTTCACTTCAAGTCTTTGCATCATGTGATGCTATTTACCTCGACAAAGTTGTGGATTCCTTCTAGGTATGCCAAGTTGTTATCAGTCACATCCACACAAATGCAGAAGTAGAGCCCAGCGTAGCGTCGGTAAATAATCTTGAAGTTTCTGAACTGTGGGAAAACAGATGAGATTTTCTTACACATATAAAGAATTGTGGAGACTTGATTTGGACAATGATTTTAGCATGTAACAGGGAATCAATCAAACATTTAAAACGTAGCACTAAGTGCTTTGCAATTGCAATATGGTAAAATGTGTGTACTGTTGGCAATAACACACTATATACAAATATCTAAGGACAATAAGAGCACAGCATAATAGTAGTAGCACATTTGACATTCATTTTACAAAATAATGTTTGCTATTTTACATACCTCCACAAAGTTGGTGTGTTTGGCGTCCCTCACAGTCACCACAGCATGGACCTCCTCGATTAATTTCTGTTTTTCATCATCATCAAACTGCATGTACCACTTGGCCAGCCTCGTTTTGCCAGCTCGGTTTTGGATCAGAATGAAGCGGATCTATGTGATAAATGCCACAAACACAGTTTAACACAGCGGTACAACACACTGCTCATTTATTGCATTGGTTAATGTCCTTTTTGGACATAACCCGGTGTTTATCACACCACACCCAAATAAATAAATACAATTATTCTTGCTATTGGTAAATAGTGAACCTAATTCTATTAACGACGACATCGCCTTTTTGCTTAAATGTTAATATCACAAGGTTATAGATCGCTCGTAATTTCTACTGAATGAAAAGGTTATTTAGCGAGCTTTAAGGCTAACGCGTATATATGCACTGTGAATATACACAGTAAGGATCAATTGTGCCATACATACCATCTTTTCTATCTTATAATGTACCCCAGGTTCGTTAAACGCTATATTTTGATAAATAAACGATTTTAAACAACATTAAAAATCCAATCGCTCGTCCGCTATCTTCGTCCAGCTAACAGGAAATACCGCCCTGGACAGCTGCCTCCAGCTCGATGGGAGTTGTAGTTTTTGTATTGACTCTTAACGCCAAGCGCCTGGTATAAAGAACTACAATATCCAGAATCCAGTAAGACGCGTACGCACTAGAGTCACATGAGATCTGGTCCCCAATAGCCTCCAGTAGGTTAATACACTGGCCTGGTGAATGTTTTTGCATTTACACTGAGGGAGAAACGGAGCTCTCCTCAGACACTGACCAGGACGAAGACTGGACAGCTGCATTCAGCTGTTTAGCTGCACAGATGGACACAGAGACGGACAGAAACCACAACAACCATAGACTGTAAGCCCAGAGCAAAGCCAGAAGCACAGCTACAGCCATAAAACTATCCCCCAAATGCAAGTCTGCATCAGGGATGATGTAAACACTGGAGGCATGTCAGGAACAGCAGAAGAAACAGCAGTGCTCTGAGTGGAAAAGAGTCAACAAATTATAGGTCACAAGAGAGCCATTCAGTTATTAAACCTGAAAGAAAACTTTGATCCAAAAGGGTAAGATAAAAACACAAACATACACATCATCATTCAGCTGGTCAACACAAACTTGCAAAGCAAAAAGTCCTTGCAAATGATCTAAGTGTAAGAAACATTTTCCCCTGAGTCATCAGAATGCACATGAAACAACGCTCAGGTGAAAGGCCTTGTTATTCTGTCTGTGATGAAGGGTTTACACAAAGCTGAAAGAAAACTAACTATATGTGACTGAACATTTCTTGGTTATGTTCCTGTTAAAAGCAGATTGTTTTAGAGCTTATTCTGTGTCCCAGTTTACTACTCAAACATGCTACTCATTTTGGCAGTATGTTAGCCTACATACATTTATACTCTAGGCTACTATTGACCAGTGTGTTCCTGTAACAAAAAGTGTTAGCTAATATGCTAATTGGCCGTTTACAGTGTGGACTGTCCACTGGAGCAGACACTGTGGACAGGCCATGAGACAGGTGCAGGGAGGTGCAGGGGGGAAGCTCTGACTGTCATGGACGGCTCCATAATCATCTGGATGAATGTGATGAAAGCAGTGCTCATAAAAAAACTAGCAATGATTATTTTAGGAGTTGACTAGTTAGTGAGTCATTGTTCACTGATGCACCTTGAGATTTTTTTTCCAACACATTACCAACCAAATAAATATTGAAAGATGATGACTGAAGGCTTCTAAATAGAAATAATAAAGAATATTTACAGATAAAGTATATTCTTGATTTGATAATGCCACTGCCTTTGTTATAAAAATGTCTCTGTATAGTCCAGATAACCAGGAGCAACACACATACATTAATAGATACCGCCCCTAACTTTTATAATTATTTTCCAACCTAAATCTAAACTTTAACCTTGTAAATTCAGTAAAAACATGTAGAATAACAACACTTCTTCTGCATGACACAAAACAGATGATCTGACACGTGGACCTGTCCTAATCTTTCCCTGTGTAATTGGGGGCGTACAAATATTGCACCGAATCTGGGCTGACGCCATTGGACAGAGACTGTGGACTTGTGCACTCACAGGTCACAGTCCCTGAAATTCAGCTGCACTTGTATTTAATAAAGGGTCATATTTAAACGTGACTTATCCAGACTTTAGACAGCTTTGTAAAATATAGGCGTTGGTCTATACTCACGCAAAATAGTCTTTTACAGAATCATTGTTTTCTAAAGTGACCACCCAATTCCTTTCTTTATTTTCATTCAAGGGCAATGAGTGGATGAAAAAACTTTAAAAAAGACACTCTGACAGATCCTGTGTTTTGCCTGTGAATATTGATTTCCAGTCCAACAAGGATCATTAACTTGACCCAAGATATTTTCTCTGTATGAACAGTTTCACTTGTGTCCTGAGATGGAAATCACCACAATCTATAACACGCATGACGCCTTGCCTCAATAAGTATCTGAAGGTTACATGACAAATAAGCTGCGTAGGTAAAGCAGCACAAATGAGTGGGGGACCCGAGGCCAAGAGGATAAATCGACAAAAAAATAAAGTCAGATAATTACAGTGACGGCTGTGGCATCAACCAGTGCACTGTCCGTCTGTGCAAAGCAATGGAGAAGCACAGTGTTGTAGTGCATCACTCCAAATAACAATTAAACTCCACGATAAGCAACTATATTTATTTATTTATTTATTTGAT